>WSTH01000226.1:0-32233 GCA_019616345.1 Ceratobasidium sp. 395 | reverse complement strand
CCAGTCTGGCATCCACGAGCGAGACGACTGCGCCGGGCTTGCCTCCACCGCGATATGAGCGCTAGTCGTCGTCGACCATACCATCACGCTTACCGCCGGCTGATCCGGATCTGTTGTGCGGTCTCTTTTGTCTCGACACCTCTCTCTCTACGTCGTTCATCGCCCTGCCACAACCTCCCTCTCCGTCCCGCCTGTCGACCCTCGCATGATACCAAAGAGCTAATTGCCCTCGAACCTGTGACGCTTGTTTTTGTTCTGCTCCGTGCCTAAGCTATGTATATACCGATGGTCCCTTTGCTCTATTTTTGTCCTCTCGCTCTGTTTCCAATTGTATTCATACCGCACGTTTTTTTTACTCTATGATCAATAACGTTCCTCGATCTGGAATGCTGCCCGATTTCGTGATCCAGTATTTTGGGGTCGTACGAGCCAGGGCAATTGAGTAACGCGAGTTGAAATTTAATATCGAGGTATAATTAGAGCTGGTTGCGGAGTCGAGAGCGTTTTGGGTTTGGATGGGGCACCGGCGACCGTTGTGTGTTGTCCTGTTCGGTTAAACGTCCTGGATGCTGTGCTTGTGTGACAGTTTTGTGTCACACTCTGTCTGGTTGTCTTCGGGGCCCTTGTCGTTGTCTTCTGTCCTTCGCTGTCAGTTTGTGTAGTTCGGGTCAAGTCGCGACTCGAGAATACAACTAGGGAGCTAGGGGTTGCCAAATCGAAGCAGCTGTACGAGTAGGAATGGTCGTGTTAAAGATTTGCAGGTCGTGTGGTATGGTGCGTGCGGCGGCGCCCGGTTCAGCCCGGTTCTCGTTCTTTTCTCTTCTGCTCGGGAATCGGGTGTCGCCGAACCAAAGTCGGTGATCGAAGGCGAATCGAGCATAATGTAAAAAGGGTATCGAGTGAGGTGTATCCGGCCGAAGTGAGATGGGTGCGCATACATTCTAGTCATCACTACCATTAACACAGTCATCACTAATATAGTGAACTGTTTACTCGAATATACTCAACGGCCGTACGCTATTTAGTTTGGAGCTCGATCGAGCTTATTTAGGTATGGTAACGCTCGATTGGACATAGTAATCCTACGTATAGGGCATGCACGGCTGAGCAGAGGTTAAAATGTCTTTTTGTCGAAGTCTAAGCGGACGTCGGTAATCACCCTTCTGAGTTCTCTCAAGCGTATCGCCCGTTGTCCAGTCACTGCGCATGAGTCATCGAGTGCTCGTCATTTCCGAGTCGTGCATATGGCAGGATGGAAACGGTCGGAAGCACGTCGGGTTGAAGAGAGCTTTGACAGCGAATACGTGTACACCTAAATGGAAGCTTATCGGTCTTGTGTGTGTGCTCGAATGGTCAGCGGGTATGGCGGGTTTACACGGGATAAGAGACTCTATTGTACTTGTAAAATAACCTCAACTCGAAGAACTGTTCAAAATGGGGGATACCAATTTGCCCGAGTATATGCGCTGGAAAAACAGACAACTGGGCGGCGAGAGGAAAACCGCGTAATAACTTATAATCCCTTCACTATTCTTAACCCCGGCTATCTTTACAAACAACCTTCTTAATTTTGGCCACCGGTGCAAAAGGTGGGTGGAGATAGATGTGACCTGTGTAAACCCACGGGGTGGCGCGTTACTCTAGCTGACCTTTTCAAGCAGTCATCCGAATCGACTTGAGACGTCATGCGTCTTATATATTGAGTTTGCTGCGCTTCGGAGATTCTGTGGATTTATTTTTGGTCGGGGTCCTACCTGGTGGCCAAACCCAGTCACGCTTGCCTTCAATCGAGCGCTGTATGGTGTGACCCGTAGCAGTACTGTGAGTGGGGGAGTCGAGATGAGGCCAGGCCCTAGCGCAGCATGCATGCAGCACCGGCCTGCGAACGATATAGTATGTGCCTGGGTCTAGATTACCGAAATGTGCCACAAGGTAGCAAAAAAACCATAGTTAGAGTAATCACGCACTCGCGCGCCGCAATCATGCAATCATTCGCTTAATTACAGTGTGACCCAAACCTGAAAACTGTCACTCGTTCGTTTCGCTTGTTCGTTCGTTCGTTTCTTTCGGCGAGGAAATTAATCGATAAATATAGCCGTGCCGAGACTGTCCCAGGTCGTTGTTCCTATCCGCTTGTTTTTCTTTTCTTGCTTCGTCTGTTCGTACCGTCCCGGCCGCGGGCCGCGGGATGTCAAGGCGGGGGTTCCGTGTCAACTTCCCCCGTCCGAGCGCTTGACCAGGCGATAGTATAAGATGAGATAAGATCGTCTGTTGTATCCGCACTGGCCGGATGATGGACGTGCGTGCGAGAACTTGTGTGTGAATCATATGCGCTCGGCGGGGGTGTGGCGCGTGGATCAATTTATAGAAATGGTGTTCTCGGCCCTCTGAGGGTTTCCAGTCACGAGATCGAACCTCGACAAGGGACGGATGTTTCTGTGCGAATATCATAATGTCTATTCTTGGAGGTAGCATACAACCGGGTTTATGCCCTAGTGACTGGCTTGCAGATGAGTGGCATTTGGTTTCCTTGCTTCGGCTGAGATTTGACGCATGGTCGTGTGACGATCCTGTCGGTGAGTGTTGAGTCAGGGGACGAGGGTAGTTTGAAATCGGTTAGGACGTACCCAGTCCTCCCTTCTATCTCAATATCCGGGTCGATACTAAATTCGATAGACCGAACGAGCGAGTATAGCAGTGCTTTCATCCTGAGAACAGATTGTTTGCCATTGAAGATATAAGAGACTTGAGACACTTACTCGACAACAGCGAACCGATAACCGATACAAGATGTGTTTCCGTGGATGAATCTATGGGCGGTTGAGCGAGAATCGTCCTGCTGTACTAAATAATCTACTCACGTCATGAGGTGTCCCCATACACCTGGCATTTCTTTAACCATTGGCGGGAGGTTGTCCCAACGCTCAGGTCTGTTTATTGTTAGCTAGCTCTAGTGGCATTGTTGCGGACGTACCTAAACTCCAGTGCATCTTCTCCCCATACGTCCTTTGCGCGGTTCATAGCCAGAATCGGAATCCGGACAACATCCCATTTCCGTATCCTAGGGAGCGCGTCAGCCGCGTTGGAATATAGCTCCAGAAACACATACCGTATCTCGTTCCGAACTACTTCATACCTATCCTTGTAGCTTTCTCCGACTGGTATGACAGCATCTTGTGCTGCCTGACGAGCGACCATTGCTACGGCCGGATACACCCTCAACGTCTCGCGCACAAAGTTGTCCAGGTATGGGAGCTTCTCCAGGTCAGCCATGGATGGAGCTTCGCCGAGTCCAGCGCTTAGAAGCTCTTGACGAAGCTTGGCTTGAACGGTAGGGTAGAGTGTGAGCGCATACAGTGCCCACGTGGTCGACGTGCCTGTTGTTTCGTGACCGGCGGCAAGGAATGTCGAGATTTCTATGATATAAAATAAGTATATCCTAGTGCTATGTCGCCGGGATGCAGCACGTACGCCCCAGGACTTCGTCATCAGACAGTATCTGATCTTTGCTCGCCCCTTCAGTTTCTTGTGCCATGTTCGATTTAATGAGGAGCGAAAGGATGTCGCGGCCTTTACCCTCTGAACCGTCCTTGTTGCCCTGTCGTAGCATCGCTTTCTTGTCATTTACTATCCCCCTACCAATACGATTTATGCTGGGGGACAATACAAAGTTGGCCGGGGAAAATAAACCTAAACAGAGGTACTTGCGTTTCAAGGTTTGACTTGTGGCGCCTCGACCGTTCGGTGGGCTGCTCACGGGTTAGACGGGGCAATGGAAGAAAGAGTCTGTGACAGCCTACAATTCCTAGAGCCTGCGCTGAAAGTGAAACTACTGTCTTTAGTATTGTACGATCGATCTGATCGCTGTCGAATATCTTCGTAAAAGCCTTTGCGAGCTCATCTTCGTCGCCGTCTTGAAGCGAGTTGAACTCGTACCCGAACCCTGCTCTATCATTCAATATCAACTATAATAGCGAAGATAATAGAAATACCTGTTGTTCCAATTATATCGAGTGTAGCTCGGCTCAAGCCTTGGAGTACATCAATGGTCGTCCCTTCCGGGTTGTGGCTGATAAGATCGAGCCAAATGTCTCGTAGCTAAATGAGATAAGTATAGGATTGCTGTGATTCGGGCTAAATCAAGCATCACCTGGTTCGCCTTTTCACAGAATACGGGTACCAAAGCGCGAATCTGAGGCGGGCCAAACGAAGGGTTCTGCGTGATATAATTTAGCCACACGCCACATCAAGCTTGGTAGCATCAGGTAACTCACCATGATTCGACGCTAGAGCAGTGGCCACATAAGAATCAAATAGTATAAAAGCGCAAACAGATGAACATACTTGACGTTTATGTGCTTCCGTCTCGGCGGACAACAAGCCTATGCGGTGCTTAGCGATACAGTACCCGAGATATGATGGTCTTACCTGCACCCAGGATCCTCGCTAAAGCTCTACGAGCCTTCTCTGACTTTGGGAACGTTTCTGGTTGAGACAGCACGCTAAAAAAAGGTCAAAGAGAGCGCTTTAATATATCTGACTGACATACTAGTTGATGGCACGCATATCAAGCGTTCCCAACTGATACGACTACTCAAGCGATAGAGACATCAGCTCAACTTTCACTGTTCTATCATTGCGTAACATACTCCAAAGAATCCCCTATATCTAAAAGTTTTACCATACTTCTGAGTCCAGTCTTCCCAAATGCTAGTGTTCTGTGCTTTGAAAAGGGTAAGCAAGTGACCCAGAATGAAACTATCATTATCGTCTGGACCGGCCAATTGACGAAGTGGAGACCTCCAGCTGTTTACAAGCCAGAGCAAATTATCGCTATACTTGATTATGACAAGACCGCAAGCGAGGCAGAGCACATTTCTAGTAGTAATGTGCTCGGTGAGAGCTTCAAAGCCTATAGGAACATTCATGGGCAATTACGTCGTGAGATAGATGAGCGAGAGCTGTAGTGGATAGGGCTAGGTTTGAAGTTGTTCTCCGCTATTCAAGTTGAAGAAAGATATCGACGTGTTCGTTGCCGTGGTTGATAGAAGCTTTAAGGACTTGATGAACCAAACAATCCATGGCTAACGAGAGCTGCGGAGCATATTGTCATGTGACCATCAACATATGTTTGCGCATACAAACTAATAGATTGTATACAGCATATAAATCATATTCAAGAGCTTTATAGTAGCTGAACAGGTTATGTACACGAGATCGCTACATCCTTGAGCAGACGATAAAACGTGAGCTCTGTAGTTCACTAGCCAAGGAAGGTGTTCGACACATACAGTGGACAAACAGTCCCGAACTCAGTCCGAGTGCAGCGACAAGCCTAGAGGCAGCTCGCGCAGGCACCATTGCCGGCATCACCGACTTCGGTGGCGGTTGGTTCAATAGAGGTCTCAGATATCCTTCGATGAAGGGGATCCGATGGGACCGGGTCGACGGTCGGACCGAGCACCGCTGCTGGAGCAGCCAAGCCAAACAAAGAGAGATAGGCGATGGGGATAAGGAGGACATGGAAGGGTATGAAATGCATTACAGTAACTACCAACCAGGTATATGCTCTGAGGTGGAGGTAGCAAGGAATCGGAAGCTCGCTTGTTCTTTTTATACACTACGACCCTCTGTAATTTCCGCTAGTATCAATCTAATTAGCCAGTGTGATGTGGGTGCGCTAGGGCGACATAGGCAGTTTCCTTAACTTCCTTCAGGTTCCCTCAAACACCCCTATGGTGTTGGTATACTCTGCTTTATTAACCAAATCACTGAAATATATACATAAATGGAATCCCCGTTCTAAATAATCCGTATGCACATTCGTGTGCGCGTTGTAGTGAGACCGTGATGGGCAGGGGTGCGGCACATCATATAGGAAGCCCGAGCATCACCCGGGGTTGCCTTTGGGATGAAATACACGGTGTAGCTTTTAGTTGCAACAATTTACTGTATATGGTATGTACACCGGTTCTACATGACTCCTTTCGATGTCGTGGTTGATAGAGGCTTCAAAGACTTGATGAATTAAATAAACTATGGCTGCCAAGAACTGCGGATAGCGTCACGTGATCATGCATACATGTTTAACTTAAACTCTACACACAAAGTAATAAAGTTCCTCACTACTTTCTAACTCATGTCCGGAGGCATTGAAACTGCTGAGAGAGATTTTAAACAAAGCTGCTACACCGTTAGGCGGACAGCATAAGCCTTATAATTCACCGGTCAAGGGAGACCCTGAACTTACGCCAACACCGGTATTCGGGGTGCAGTCCAGACTCAGCCCAAGGGCAACGGCGAGCTTAAATGCAGGTATCGCATATATTATCATCAGCATTGCCAGCTTCAGTAGCTCTTGGGTCAATCGAGTCTCTAGGTAGACTTCGCTGAAGGAGATTTGATGTAGCCTGGACTACGGTTGAATCTGGTGCTGGTGCTGGAACCGGAGTAGCCAAGCCAAGCCAGGAGGGAAAGGAAATGGCGAGAAGGAGGATATGAAAACTCATGAAGCGCATGACAGTAGCTATCAATCGGATATATGCTCTCTGAAGTGGAGATGGCAAGGAATCTGAAAATTGTCGACACCTTTTTATATGTGATATAAGCCTCAATGACGTGCGCTGAAATCACCCTGATTTTCCAGTCTAATGTGGGCATGCTAGGTCTGCATGACCGATTTCTTTACTTCTTCCAGGCTTTCTCAAAGATCCTACGGCGTTAATATATACTACTCTATTGAGTAGATTACTGAAATCTATGCAGAAATGGCATCCCCGTTCTAACTAGGTCAAACGCACACTGGGGTATGCGCGTTTGAGCGAGGCTGTAGTGGGTAGACGCGTGGCACATGATCTAAGAAGCCCTAGCATCGCTCGGGGTTGCCTTTATAATGAAGTACACCCTGTATTAGCGTAGCTACGCCAATTTACTGTATACAATATGTGCACTAGCCTTAGACGACGCAGCAATGTGTTTCTCAACGGGAATGGCTTGCCGGAGTGCCCAGAAGCATGTAGATCTCGAGAAATTTTGGCAACGTTTGTGAGGGTGGTAGCTTTGCTTAACAAATGCATTTCCGCTATGATATCCTATGCCCAGTAAGGCTGCTACAACAATGTTACTTTTAAATGAAAAAGAGATGGTTTTACCGCACTCGTCGAGTTGGGAGGAATGGCATATGGCCAATAGATCCCTTGCTGCAGTGATTGAAGAGCCAATGAAACGGTTTTAAGATTACAGTAGTCAGTGTTATTGAGCAGCCAAGTGAAAAAGGCTGTGTGGATTGTTTCTCATCATACAAATAACTCTATGATCCGCTAACTAGTTTGCAGATGAGTGGCATCTGGTTACCACGATCCAACTGCGACTTGACGCATGGACGGGTGACAAGCCTACCGCGGCGGGTTCAGTACCTAGAACACATCCCTTTGAAACGCACACAACTCACCCGGTCTTGCCCACAATTTCAATACTTGGATCGATGGAAAATTCGATGGATCGGAGCAACGAGTATAGCAGCGCCTTCATTCTAGTAGCAAGCATATTAGGCGGCCATAGCAAGGTAACCAGCTACGCTTACTCGACGACCGCGAACCGGTACCCAATGCACGAATTTGGGCCTTCGATGAACCTATATACGCGTGAGCAGGGTGGGTGATTAGAATAGAATGGCCGTACGTCATAAGATTTGACCAAACTCCTGGCATTTCTTTCACCATCGGAGGTAGATTATCCCAGCGCTCAGGCCTACCAAATCGAATAAGCTAGTAATTCACTTTAAACACACCGCTCATACCGAAACTCCAGGGCATCCTCACCCCACACGTCCTTCGCACGGTTCATTGACGAGATTGAAATCCTAATCGTGTCCCACTTTTGAATCCTGTGTGAACTATCAGTACGGCCATCAGCGCATTTAGTAAATACCAACCTGATTTCGGACTGAGTTACACCATATCGATCCTTGTAGGGCTGTCCGACCGGTATCACAGCATCCTCAAATGCCATACGGCTCACCATCGGTACGGCTGGGTACAGCCGGAGCGTTTCGCGAATAACGTTGTCCAGATACGTTAGCTTTTCCAGCTCTACCATCGAAGGTTCTTCACCCAGCTTAGCGTCCTGCAGCTCTTTTCGTAGCCTGCCTTGGACGTACGGCTGCTTGGAAAGCGCATATAACGCCCATGTAGTCGTGGTACTAGTTGTCTCGTGTCCGGCAGCGAGGAATGTAGAAATCTCTGCAGCCGGTTGTTAGTCAAGCTGTAATTTTGTTTGATCGTCTTACTCACGGCCGAGGACTTCGTCGTCAGACATCGTCTGATCTCCCTGGACGCCTACGGTCTCCTGTGCCATGTTTGACCTGATGAGAATTGAAAGAATGTCTCGGCCCTTCGTAGCGGTCTCGTCTTTTTCTTCCTGCTCTAGCAAAGCTTTCTTGTCCGCGACAATTTTTGAACCGATACGCTTCGTGCTAGATTTTCATGTTAGTAGATTGTAGAGTTATTTGGACGGCCTACATTTCCATGTTCGTTTTCAAAAGCCGAGACCTTGCGGTAGACTAGCGCCGTGTTTAGCGTCCAAAGTATGTTATGGTTAGATGAGCGCACCATCCCTACGGCACGCGCAGCTGTTCCTTTCACGGCCTCAAATACTAGATTGCCTTGATTTGTATCAAAGACCTTATTAAATGCTTTGGCAAGCTCGTCCTCATCGCCATCGCGGAGAGAGTTAAACTCGTAACCAAAACCTATCTGATCATGTGGTTGTGATATCATCCTGCTAAGAGGTAACACGCACCCGCAACTCCGATAATATCAAGCGTAGCGTAGGTCAACCATTGAAGAACATTGATGGTAGTTCCATTAGAGTTGGTGCTGAGTTGATCGAGCAAGATGTCTCGAAGCTAGTGTAGTTTTGGTTAATAAGGTAGGGTAGGATAAGAGTCATATGACGTACCTGGTTTGCTTTTTCACAGAAGACGGGAGTCAAGGCACGGATTTGCGGTTGTCCAAAGGCGGGATTCTGGAGCTTCGAGTCAGGTCACCTAGATAAATTAAAGGATACAAATCTACTACCATTATTCGACGCTGTTAATCGCCAGGCATTGGAACACTCAGCGTTAACAGGCGCGGCGAGTGAACTTACCTGTCGTTTGTGCGTGTCGTAATCAGCCGCCGATAAACCTTGGCTAGGGTAAGTCATACGGTAGAGCCTAAGCGTCACATGTTGAACGCACCATCGCGGCCCAAAACACTTCCTAGAGCTCGACGAATTCTTTCGGACTTGAAGAAAACGTTGGTGTGAGTTAAAATACTGAGGCAATGGTATCAAGTTGAACGAAGTATATGTGTAGCTTATTGAACTCACTGGTGCATGGCACGCATATCAATTGTTAGCAAATGGTATGACTAGTCGTGTGCCAAACGTGTTTAGTAATTTCGTTGCAGGCAGAGTTCAAGCATTGCATACACCAAAGAATCCCCAGTATCTCATCGTTTTCCCGTATGTGCCGAACCATTCCTCCCACAGATACGTATTTTGTCGATTGGTAATAGTAAGTAGGTTTCCAAGGAGAAGGTTGTCGCTCTTTGGGCCGGGTAAGTGGCGAAGCGGAGACCGCCAACTGTTGACGAGCCAGACTATGTTGTCCCTCAGCTTAATCACAACAAGACCGCAGGCAAGGCAGAGAATATTCTTGAAAGTGGCATACTCTGCAAGATTGTAGGGTACGGTGTACACAGTCATACTGATTGGCAGTATGGAGGTTTGGATTCCAGGGGCGAAGACACCAAGATCTTATAAGCTCAAGGAACACGAGGAATTTGGCGTGCACACTGCCATTATGACGCAAACGTAGATCTAAAGCTTCGAATGATAGCCCGAACAGACCGTTAGCGGAAGTTGTTGACCGAGTGTTGCTCATGTTGAGGCTAAAATCGAGCGCCATCGCTGATGTAATTATTTGCAATTAGAACCGCCAAACTCGTCCCAAACCTGAGCAATTGGTCGCTGAAAAGCAGCTTGTGCAAAACAAGACAGTACGGTCATATCGTTGAACGTGCTGTAGTGGAGCCTCACAATGCAATTAAAGCTAGCCCGAGTTTACCGGTAATTGTCCGAAATAGCCTTGTCTGGGCGCACGCTAATTGACTGTACTAACATTCAACGAGTGGGTGAACATTGCTCCACTGCTCTCGCGGCTCAACATGAGCACCGGATAGTGAGCTTAAAGTTCAAACTGAGTTTCAAAAAACAACATGCAAATATCATACATAGAAGTCCATTACATCTTGATACAAAGGAAAGCATAAATCTACAGCCTTACAGACCACTGGCAGGCTTGCATACGAGTGGCATCCGGTTCCCCGGCTGGGATTTGACGCAAGGGCGAGTAACAATCCTAATAATTCAGGCAGGTCAACGTAATGGCCAGCATCATCAGGAGGCACTTTAACTCACCCAGTCTTGCCAATGATTTCAATCTTTGGGTCAATATCGAATTCAATTGAGCGGATGAGGGAATAGAGCAGAGCTTTCGTCCTATTTTAAGAGCTATGAGACTGTCGAAGTCAAGGAAACGACGCATTTACTCACTCAACAAGTGCGAAGCGATACCCAATGCATGCGTGATGTCCGTGGATGAATCTGTACATTGGTCAGAGGATGGAGCTGGCTATAACTAGAGCTCATGCTCACGTCATAAGATTTCCAAAAACACCCGGCATTTCTTTGGTCATTAGAGGTGGATTGTCCCAGCGTTCGGGTCTATTGACACGTAAGGAAATCAGGAACTGCCCCGGTGGGATCACGTCGTACTCACCGGAACTCCCAGGCGTCTTCACCCCATACATCTTTAGCGCGGTTGATCGCCAAGATAGAAATTCGAAGTGTGTCCCACTTTTGGATACTAATGAAACTGTTAACCAAACTTCCTCGGTAGTAAAAGGACAAGTCACTCACCGAATCTCGTTCTGGGTTACTCCATACCGATCCTTATAGCTTTGTCCAACCGGTATCACAGCATCCTCTGTTGCCTGGCGGCTAATCACTGGCACAGCCGGGAACACTCGAAGCGTCTCTCGCACAACGTTGTCCAAGTACGGTAACTTCTCTAATTCAGCCATTGAAGGTTGGTCGCCCAGCTGAGCGGTCTGAAGTTCTTCCCGGAGCTTCGACTGAACAGCAGGGTGTTTGGATAGTACATACAGTGCCCACGTCGTGGAGGTGCTGGTAGTCTCGTGCCCAGCAGCGAGAAAAGTTGAAATTTCTATTGGTGATTGTTCATAAGCGCCCTAGCCCTGTCTCCGCTTAACTGACTTACGGCCGAGTACTTCAGCGTCAGACAGTGTCTGATCCTCCCTCATTCCGCCCGCCTCTTGTGCCATGTTCGAGTTGATGAGCAACGAAAGGATGTCACGATCTTGGGACGAGGCTCCATCCTTTTCTTCTTGGAGCAGCATTGCCTTCTTGTCCGCGACGATCTTGGAACCAATACGGTTCATGCTAAACATGTATATCAATGAGCGTCTAAGTTCGGGATATCTCGGGGATACTCACGTTTCGATGTTCGCTCTCAAGCGCAGATTTTCTTCCGTGGGCTGGAATACAAATTAAATAAAACCTATGAAGTACTAGCGTACACATACCATTCCAAGCAGCCGAGCTCCTAGTCCTTTCAGTTTCTCATATAGGCTGTCGTCCTCGTCAGTATCGAACACTTTACTAAACGCCTTTGCGAGTTCATCTTCGTCACCGTCACGGAGAGAGTTGAACTCGTAGCCAAAACCTGTTGGATGTTTTACATCTCAGAGCTAATCTGGTTCGAGAAGTAGGACCTACCTGCGACCCCGATGATGTCAAGCGTAGCATAACTCAACCACTGTAGTACGTCGATGGTGGTCCCCTCAACGTTGTTGCTTATTTGGTCGAGCAGGATGTCTCGAAGCTATGGCACAATTGTTGGCGCAACCCGCTAGTGAATGCGGTTTGTAGCATACCTGGTTTGCTTTCTCACAAAAAATAGGAGCTAGCGCACGGATTTGCGGCTGTCCGAACGCGGGATTCTAGGTTGGGACATTAATCAGAGCCAATACAGGCTTTGATGATACGTATTCGACGCACCATGATTCGACGCTACAGCGCGAATAGGGCGAGGATACTCAGCTCAGGCACAAGGTTGATATCGCGATGAATAGACTCACCTGACGCTTGTGCGTTTCGTAATCCGCTGCCAGCAAACCTGCTCTATACTGAGTAACATCCCTGATAAGTATGTATTCTGGTTTACCTTCGCCCAATATCCTTGCCAAGCCTTGGCGGTTCCTCTCGGCCTTGAAGAAAGTCTTTGAGTTAGACATGATGCTAGAAATTCGGAGATGTACGTTTAAGTCAGAGTGATAATTTACCGTGGAACCGACTTACTAGTTCATAGCGCGCATGTCGATAGTTAAAAGTTGTTTCGACTATTTTGATGGAGATTCGCTCAGTGCTGTTTCTCTTTTTACAATGGAAGGTCAAACATACCCCAAAGAATCCCCAGTATCTCATAGTTTTCCCATACTTCTCGAACCATTCTTCCCAGAGATAAGTATTCGTCCCCCTGAGGAGCGTGAGCAGGTTGCCGAGGAACAAGCTGTCGCTCTTAGGGCCGGGTAAATGGCGAAGCGGGGATCTCCAGCTGTTGACGACCCATGATATATCGTCACTACGCTTGGCTAGAACCAAGCCACAAGTAAGGCAGAGTACGTTCTTGAAGGTGATGTAGTCCATAAGGCCGCTGAGCAAAGTGGATGTCGCCATGAGTGGGGTAAGAATGTAAAAGATAACAATGATGTATATCGTGACGAGACCGCAGAGACTTTATATGTATGCCCTTCCACACAGCAAACCCTCAATCCTGATAGTTTGATGTATATTTAGCACCTACAGTCTTGGCTGATAAGACGCGCGCAGGCCGTCGAGGTTGCGGGAATAGTTCCTTGTATACTGCTGTAACTGGAGCAGGCCGCCAAGCCGGCGGGGACTAGTTTGACACGATCGCTGATGATTGGTGCACGGCCCGGTTTGTCAATGGCTGCCAAGCTGAAATAGTCGATACGCAGCTGTTGTATACTAGGAATCAATCAAACAGGTCCTAAGAATAGCTCCTGATAATCCGGGCGAGGAATACGCGTTCTGGTTGCGTTCTGGCCTCTTCTCCGAGTTTCTCGGCGATCATTCGGCCACCTTGAACCCCTGGTGAATTGTCCGAGACATCAGCGGCTACGTTCCAGAGTGCAACCAAATGACAGAGAAATTTGGAGGCGCCATCCTTACCTAGATTTGGTCATTCTCACGCTCTACTCTAGTAAAAGGTCCAGTCGTTTGCCGAAGATGGAGATAATTAAAACACAACCGATTCGCGTCACGTGATTCGATTAGGTGAGAAGTCACGTGCATTCATTAACTGCTGGTTTGCCGCTTTCAGCTAAACGTGGCTAAAATATTTAGAACAATATGAACGAGGTGATTGGATTTGAGACTGCTGACATAGTAGCCGCAGAATGCATGATAGCTAACGGCTCATTTTGTACAATCGTCATGGCCCAGGTGACGCGGGGCTTTGAAAATTAATGGTATAGCGCCTAAACAAAGATGGATTCATGCCCTCGACACTGGCTTGCAAATCAACGGCATCTGATTTCCTTTATTCGGCTGGGATTTCACACATGGTCGAGTGACAATCCTATTCATTGAACACTATCAGAGCTAGCTTGGAGGGCGGAACTGAAACTATACCTTGTCTTTCGTTCAATTTCAATTTCCGGGTCAATACTAAACTCAATGGACCTAACAAGAGAGTACACTAGCGCTTTCATCCTGAGAAAACTATGTTAAGCGAGGTGGTTCAAGGTTGCCAATTTACTCACTCGGTCACGGCAAATCGAAAACCGATGCAGGATTGGCCTCCGTGAATGAATCTACCGTTGGCTCAGTAGCTTTTCAAGCCATAGTCCGGTTTTGACTCACGTCATTATATGTCCCCACACGCCTGGCATTTCTTTGACTATCAGTGGGAGATCGTCCCAGCGTTCAGGCCTATGTTTTGTTTATCAGTGAAATATGTATCTTGTCAGGATAGCTTATTACATACCTGAACTCCATTGCATCTTCTCCCCAGACGTCCTTTGCACGGTTCATAGCAAGGATAGGAATCATCACTACGTCCCATTTTTGGATGCTAACGAGCCAGTTAGCTTATTCAGGCAACGCGAATGAGGACGTACGGTATCTCCGCGCGAACTACTCCACAACGATCCTTGTAGGCTTCGGCAACAGGTATCACGGTATCTTGTATCGCCTGGCGAGCCACCATCGGGACCGCTGGGTACACTCGGAGCACCTCGTGCACAAAACTGTCGAGGTACAATAGCTTGTCTAAATCAGCCATTGATGGCGCCTCGCCGAGTCCCGCATTCAGTATCTCCCGACGAAGTTTGTTCTGTATGGTAGGGTAGAGCGCGAGCGCATATAGTCCCCATGTGGTCGAAGCGCCGGTAGTTTCGTGGCCTGCAACGAGGAAAGTCGAAATCTCTATAGAACGCCTAGCGTTAACCTGTGCTGAGGCTAACCTATTCTACTACTCACGGCCCAAGACCTCCTCGTCAGACATAGCTTGATCGCCATTCGCTTCCTGCGCCAGATTTGACTTAATGAGTAGCGAAAGGATATCACGTCCCTCGGAATCAGCGCCGTTCTTCTCTTGGTGTAGTAGCATTGCCTTTTTGTCTTCGATGATTTTTGTACCAATCCGCCTCGCACTAAGCAGGGCGGCAAGTCAGCGGGATTTGTTCAGGTATGATTGTTGTAAAATTGTACGTCGCGAAGCTTTCGTCTATGCGCCGAGACTCTTCGGTAGGCTGTTACAAAGAGTTAGCTGATATCATCTGCGATGATTCGAAGCAAAAACGTACAATTCCTAAAACTCGACAACCCACCGTCTTAGCCAGTTTGAATGTTGTAATATCTTCGTCTGAATCAAATATTTTTGCAAACGCCTTTGCGAGTTCGTCTTCATCACCGTCTTGCAGCGAGTTGAACTCGTAGCCAAATCCTACAATGACATATAGTAAGGCTATTTGTGACAGACCAAGTAGGATGTACGAACCTGCAGCCCCAATGACGTCTAGAGTAGCATAGTTTAATCCTTTGAGGACATCAATGGTCGTCCCTTCGGGGTTGTTGCTAATCAGGTCCAGCCAAATATCTCGAAGCTTTCTGGTGTGTTGGTGAGCTGCTTCGAGACTCATACCTGGTAAACATACCTGGTTCGCCTTTTCGCAAAAAATAGGGACAAGAACTCGAATCTGGGATTGCCCGAACGAAGGATTCTATGTTATGGTCCGAGCGTAAGTGCACACTTTCAATCATGAGACCACTCTATAACTCACCATGATTCGGCGCTATACACACGTTCACGCAACGGTCACTCTAGAGAGTAACGATGGCAATAGAACAAACTCACTTGGCGTTTGTGCGCATGTATGTCCGCGGATAAGAGACCTATAAACACTTGTTGTAGCAACCAAATAAATCTATGTTATTCAACCTCACTAGGACCTATGACCGCTTCCAGTGCCTTGCGGTCCAGTGCAGTTTTCTGGAAGTTCGTAGGTTGAGATAATATGCTAAAAAGAGTGTTGTGAGGCTGCGTCCACGTTCGGATGTCGTGAGTCCTACAAATTTATAGCACGCATATCAAGAGTTCCAAGCTGATATGACTGAGCTCACCATAAGCTTCAGTATAATGTTGTTTTTTGACATATTAAAAATACATACTCCGAAGAATCCTCTTAGCCGTAAAATTTTCCCGTATCTATCGACCCAATCTTCCCATATAGTGGTATTCTGGTCCTTGATGAGAGATAGTAGGTTGCCAAGGAACAAGTTCTCGTTCTTGGGACCAGGCAAGTGACGGAGAGGTGACTTTCGACTTTTGATCACCCAGTGTAAATGGGCTCCATATTTAACAACTACCATAGTGCAAGCCGCAAGGAACACATTACTAATCGTAAAATGTTTGAATAGTGAATGTAGAGGAGCTGGCGTTGCCATGTGCGATAGTATATGAGAACTGACGCAAGCGTAAAGAGGGGCTGGAGGAGTCTCCCAAAAGTTTAACAGCGCTTCGAAAGCTAAGGTAAAATCAGTGTGCCGCCGGTCGTGGCAACACGCAAAGCGATCAACCTGCACGTGACGTGTCCCGAAACATCTTTAGTCTGATCCGCGCTGAAGAAACCACGTATCTCCCGGGACCAAATTATCAAAACTGCGATTGGCTGCTGTAGTTAGGTGCCTGCCACAGTTTATCACCGCGCATACATCAACCCTGGCTGTGTCTATTGCGCTGCAGCGGAGTAGCACAGTGTGCTACGTTGACGAGCATTCATCCTCTCGATTTTTGACTCATTTAGACTCTCCATAGACCAACTGTAAACCCCACGTACTATGCGACTCGATGAGTTGACTATCTCACTTCAAAGTGCTTGCCGTTCTTTGCTCTGCGACGCTACCTTTGCAATACCGCTTACCGGCTGATCACTGCTATAAGTCCGAGCTCCGGGAGGTCTTCGTTGGGGTTCAACCGGCTAGTCAAACCACAGTTGCTTCTTGGAGGCTCAGTCGGCCGGTTATATCAACTAGCAGTTCCATTATGTACATAGACAGCTATTTCATTGGCACTAGAGGGCAGCGGGCCAAAGTCTAACAGCCCTGTCGCATGATAAGTTGGAACTTGGTGAGATCATACTCTTGCGACTGCCTTGCAAATCAATGGCATCTGGTTGCCCTTCTTTGGTTGCGATTTCACACATGGTCGAGTAACAATTCTGCTCGGCGGATAAAATTAGTGGTTGGAGGACGTGACTACAAAACCTGAAATCATACCCTGTCTTTCCTTCAATTTCGACTTCTGGGTCTATATGGAACTCAACAGAGCGAACAAGCGAGTACAGTAGCGCTTTCATCCTAAGACAAGTCCATTAGATGAAAAATACCAAAGCTACCTATTTCGCTTACTCAATCACAGCAAATCGAAAGCCAATGCAGGATTGATTTCCGTGAACAAACCTATGGCAAAATCAGTATGATTGGCAAATTAATTACGGGCCTTACACACGTCATAAGGTGTCCCCACACGCCTGGCATTTCTTTGACCATTGGCGGAAGATTGTCCCAGCGTTCAGGCCTGTCACGTTTTACCTATCAGTGCAACTTGTGTCTTGGCAGAATAACTCAATTCATACCTGAACTCCATTGCGTCTTCTCCCCAGACATCCTTCGCACGGTTCATAGCAAGTATGGGAATCATCACGGTGTCCCATTTTTGAATCCTGGCGGGTTCATGAGCTCGCATAACCAACACACTGAAGCACCTACTGTATCTCTGTTCGAACGACTCCATGACGATCTTTATATGGCTCGGCAACAGGTATAACTGCGTCTTGCGCCGCCTGACGGCTCACCATCGGGACTGCAGGATAGACTCGAAGCACCTCGCGCAGAAATTTGTCGAGATACGGTAACTTGTCCAGCTCTGCCATTGATGGCGCCTCACCGAGTCCCGCGCCGAGTAGTTCTTGACGGAGTTGATGTTGTACATTTGGATAGAGGGTGAGCGCATACAGAGCCCACGTTGTCGAGGTGCTCGTAGTCTCGTGACCGGCAGCGAGGAATGTCGAAATCTCTGCAACATAGATCTAAAATAAGCCCCTACCGTATTGTAACACGAAAGGTTCCACTACGTACGACCAAGGACCTCCTCGTCGGACATAGCTTGCCCCCCATGTGTTTCTTGCGCCATATTCGATTTGATGAGCAACGAAAGTATATCGCGTCCTTGGGGGGTGGTGCCAGCCTTCTCTTCCTGTAGTAGCAAAGCCTTCTTATCCTCAACAATCTTTGTGCCAATACGTTTGGTCCTGATTAACATAAGCCGGGTTAGTGAAATTAGCCTCGGTGAGGCTATAAAATCCTACGTGGCGATATTTGCGTCTAGACGTTTGGTTTCTTCGGTAGGCTAGTAAAAGAAGGTAAGTAAAGATGATATAAGGCGTCAGTTAGAAATATACAATTCCTAGGGCCCCGTAGGTTATTGCTTTGATGACTATAAACGCCGTCAGCTCCTCATCTGAATCGAATACCTTGGCAAAGGCTTTTGCCAGTTCGTCCTCGTCCCCTTCCTGTAGCGAGTTGAACTCGTAACCAAATCCTACCGAGTACATTAGGTAAAGAGTCCGCGCCTGTGTATATATAACACGTACCAGTTGTCCCAATTATATCAAGAGTTGCACGACTCAATCCTTGAAGGACGTCAATGGTTACTCCTTCGGGGTTGCTGCTAATGATGTCTAACCAAATATCTCGAAGCTTACAAATGTGTTAGGAAATGAGTGTCTTGGTGAGCACGACAGGAAATACCTGGTTTGCCTTTTCACAGAACACAGGAACTAGAGCTCGAATTTGGGGCTGTCCAAACGATGGATTCTAGATTGGAGCTCGAGCGTGAATACCTAGATGTGCTAAGCTCCGAACAGATGTATGTACCATGATTCGACGCTACTCATAGGGTTGTGAGAAATTTATACAGTATACTACTGGGTTTAGTAGACTGACCTGTCGCTTGTGCGCTTCTAGGTCTGCGGACAACAGGCCTGTATGGTACTTAATAACGACAAAATGACGCAACTTTTCAATCTTACCAGCACCCAGGATCCTTGCCAAAGCTTTACGGTTTCTCTCAGACTTCGGAAAGATCGTTGATTGGGACATCACACTGAGAAATGAGTCCAATGCGTTTGTATGTTTCTTTTTAGATACCTACAAGTTCACCGCGCGCATATCGAGAGTTCCAAGCTGATACGACTGTTGATACAATCTTCAACAAGGTCCGCTAGTTCGAACAGAAGACGTGCTCACTCCAAAGAGTCCCCTATATTGTAGGGTCTTTCCGTATTTCTCTCCCCATTCCTCCCAAAGAGTAGAATTCTGCGCCTTGATGAGTGACATCAAGTTGCCAAGAATCAGATTATCATTTTTGGGACCGGACAGATGGCGAAGCGGTGATATCCAGCTATTAACAACCCAGAGCAAGTTATCCCTGTATTTGATTATTGCTATCATGCAAGTCAAACACAGGATGTTCCTAGGAGTGAGGTGTTCAACAAGCGAGCCGAAATGAAACGATGCGTCCATGTGCGATATCAAACTGACAGAGTAAAATTCCCTAGTGTGTTGGAGTAGACTCTCCCGGGAGACCGAACTTATAATGTTGCGGACGTAGAAGCGACATTAACGCATTCGCCATCACGACTGCGGGCACCGAGTTGGCCGCTTGATACGGGTGTCAAAATGTCACGTGATATCTCCGAACGCAATGCTCCTCATCTTTGATTGGTTCCCTGCACCCCACCCCATGGGGTTCGTTTGCTTCTGTAGGCACACAGAGTCATACCTGACTGTGCCTGGCTTCCATGGCTAAAAAATTGATGGCTTATCACTTCGCCTACATTAACCCTAACTGCGTTGGCTGCGACGCAGTATATGCACTGCGTGGGACCGCTCCCTAACGTTCCGACTCAATTTCTTCTATGAAGCAGTAGTAGTTCTGAACCTATTCTCTCCTACGTCGTAGGTTAACTACGTCCGTAAATATTGTGAAAATAGTCATCGTGATGATCCTCGTCCGCTGAATATCTATCACACTTTCGGCTAAGGGTATAACTAACCAACCAGAGCCTTTTGCGTGTTTCTGCAAATTGGACGGGCACGATGAGCACAAGTAATAAAACAGGGACCTCCGACACTGCTGCTGGAAAGCATTAGCGCCGAAGGCATGCGATCACCTGGTATTAGGGCGATTCAAGCTTCGCAACCACCTCAAACGTTTAGTGTCACGAACTGCATTACATGTGTACCCCCAAATATGGTGTGAGTCTATCTTAGTTGCTAAAAACTGGAGTACGAGAAATCTCATGTCTACTTGATTAAAAAGGCTTCACGTTTTGAATCTGCTCGAAAATTATGGGAAGATGCAGGGCTTCGCCTCTTTGCTGCCTTTTCAGACTATCAAAATGCTTTATCGGCGTTGGAAGACTTATCGTACATTCTCGACACACACCCTGATAGGAGAGATTTACTGTCCAGGATAGACTGCCACTTGGCTGATCTCAACTCTGCCGATCCGCGCCCACAATTAAATCAATTACGAAACAGAAGAAAAACCCACATCAATATACTTCCCATCGAGGTATTAATTGATCTGTTCTATCACTGTATCGACCAAGCCCAACCAGTATGGGTTACGGGCTACACTCACCCCAATATATATCGGCGCACAACCGCTTTGGTCAGTGTCTGCCAGCAGTGGCGCCGTATAATACTTGATTTACCCGGTTTCTGGTCGCTCGTAAACCTTTCTGTGGAGAACCATCATCAACCGAACCTTGAACTAGCTCACCTCTGGCTTGAACGCAGCTCCAGCGCCCCCCTCCACATCGTGCTCAACCTGGAGTACACCTATCTTGCTATAAGTCTTCCCATCCTCGTCGGGCATGCAAGCCGTTTTCGTACCTTAAGTATTGTAACACACTGCTTATCGAATGTACACGAAATAATGAGCTGCTGGTTTGGTCACGGCGCTCCTGGATCGGTGACTGAACTCTCCGTTTGTGTTTCGCCATGGAATGGATCTTATGACTCTCTGTTACCACTTGATATTTATAACTGGCACTCTCGGGACAAGATTAACAGCTTCCTGAGACCACTACGTGTACTTCGATTGGGGCATGTCTATTTGAATTGGGATAGTGCCGCGTATGACGATCTTTTCGAGCTCAGGCTGGAAACCAAAGCTAGAATGCAATTCAAAAATTTAGCAAAGATACTACGTGCCAGCCCGATGTTACTTCAGCTAACACTTAAGGACCTGTGTTTCAAAGAACCGATTGAGCCACTGGCTGATCCGATATCATTACCATGTTTGCGTTCTCTTTATTTAGATGATATTAGACCTCATTCTCTCGGTCGTCTACTACGTCGTTTTGAGCCCGGTCTCTATTCAGTACACCTAAACCTCTCCGCGACTAGCCTCCCCACTTATGAATCAGGGAGCTTCATTAATATCAATGGCCTTAGACCAATTTTCCCGCTCCTGCGGACGTTCATGATATCTACATCGTCTTTGGAATCACGATGCCGACCAGATGACCTCGGTACTTTCCTTCGGTCATTGCCCCTCCTTCACACTCTTTACCTCCATAATGGGAAATATGATAGCAAGACATTGAGTGCAATGTCTAGATTCTCGAATAAAGCAGCCGAAGACTCTACCATGGCTACTGCATCGCTTCGCGCTATTCACCTAACGGGAACGATCCAGGATGAGGTTGCTTTGAAGGCTATGATCGCGAGCTACGAGCTCGAACAGCTTTCACTTGGTGGACAAATCGAGATACCTGTTTCAGCCTCAACTCGCCGTTCGAGCTTTCCACAGCCTGATAGCCTACTATGTGATATTGAACCATCGCAGCAGCTATGTACTTGGGTGTCAAACCGTATCCCAGACTCCCTGTGTTGTAGTAGTTCCGAACTGCATTTTCATACTTCAAGGCTACGCCCGTTTTGTTGGAGGCTTTGGTGATACTGTAGAAGTTATTAAACACAAGTCGCAAAGCGCACAACCTCAACCATAAAGTTCATCAGGGTGCTACATTTATGTAATTTATAGGGGTCTAAATCTATACCTGTGATATTCGATACGTTCGAGCCTTTGCTCCGTTTTCACTGTTTAGATAGCTGGTCCTTAACAGGTGCTCAGGCGGAGTTGGCTCCCAACGGCTTTGCTATGCTTGCACCGCCACGATGTCAATGCCAGTATTTTTAGAGCATAACAAACGCAAACTGTGTGCCTGTGGCACACCGTGCAAAACGTTTAATTGGTGTGCAAACTCGGCACTCTTCAACCACCCCCTGTTGGCCAAATTCATGGCTCCACAGGCTGAAAATCCCATTCGCATCGTCTGCATCTCGGACACTCAAAACGCTCAGCCACCCGTCCCTGACGGTGATATCCTCATTCATGCCGGAGACTTGACGAACGTGGGGAGCGCAAGCGAGCTTCGTCAAGTAGCGGAATGGCTTTCTTCACTTCCACATCCCACCAAGCTCGTGATCGGGGGCAACCACGATCGAGGGTTAGACACCAAGCTTTGTGCGGCGAAGCGTAATCCCGCTGAGGACCCCGAAATTGACTGGTCTGCTCTCGGTATTATCTACCTCGAGCACTCGTCGACTCAGATTACCGTACTCGGTCGTGAACTACGTGTTTTTGGATCTCCGTATACACCTGAGCTGGGTCAATGGGCGTTTCAGTATCCCCAAGCTCATTTGTTACCTGAACGCGCTCGGGCGGTTTGGGAAGACGTCCCGCTCGATACGGATATCTTGATCACTCACGGACCTCCAATTCATCACTTGGATATGACTAGAGGGGGTAAACCTGCCGGCTGTCCGGCTTTGCTTGACAAGATTCGACGCGTTCAGCCCATTTTGCACGTTTTTGGACACATTCACGAGTCGAGAGGGCTGGAGACAGTTAATTGGGGATTTAAGCAGAGAATGAAGCATGCTTGGGTTGAAGGTGATAAAAAGGCGTTGGGTGCTGTATCCCGATTTGCTAGGCTTACTTGGGATAACGGACTTAACGGAAACGGGCGACCGACTATACTTGTGAATGCTGCTATTCGACCTCCTTATTGCGTAGGAGATTCATTGAAAGAAGCACAGGTGATCGTGATTTAGCCCTTCCGTAGAGCTGTCTCAGGATGACCTAGCTCCCAGGCTTCAATGTGTTCCCTTTTTGGTACTCATATTTCCTTAATTTGTATCTTATGACAAACCTGTTTGTGACTGTGGTCTATAAGCGCTGATCGGCGATGCCAAACATAACCAATGTTCAAGCTTGATCCTGGACATTCTTCTGTTTTACCAAAGCGTTCTCATGTCAGCTCAGAAACAAGTTCCCATCCGCGTTGTCTGCATATCGGATACTCACGGTACAGAACCTCCCGTGCCCGAGGGCGATATTCTCATCCATGCTGGCGACTTGACTGATATCGGGAGCGCTGATCAACTTCGCGCGGCAGCTATATGGATATCTTCTTTATCGCATCCCATCAAGCTTGTAATTGCGGGCAATCACGACCAAGGACTGGATGCAGAATATCGCGAGACGAGTCAATGTTCGGCTGAAGATCCTATCATAGACTGGCAGGCGCTTGGCATCATCTATCTTGAGCACTCTGCTACTACTATCACAGTTCGTGGTTGCGAACTGCGTGTTTTTGGGTCTCTTTTAACACCTGAACTTGGACGGGGCGCGTTTCAATATCCCCAAGCGAGGGTACGTCCCGAACGAGCCCGGGAAATCTGGGAAGATATTCCGCTTGAAACGGATATTCTGATCACCCACACTCCTCCAATGAATCACTTGGACAAGACAGCAAGGGGTCGAGTTGCTGGCTGCCCGGCGTTGCTCGATAGAGTTCGACTGGTTCGACCAAGGTTGCATGTGTTCGGACATATCCACGATGGGAGGGGAAGGGAGACCGTGAACTGGGGGTTTGCGGAGGCTATCAAGCAAGCCTGGATTGATAGCGATAGAAAAATGTCTGGTATGCTTGCTCGACTGCCGAAACTGACTGGTGGTTTAAGAGATGATATCGGGGGCAACCGATCCACCATATTCGTGAATGCGGCGATTCGAATTTCTTTTTACTCGGGGATATTACTGAACGAAGCCGAAGTAGTGCTAATATAATGTTTTTGTCTGGCACCGGGAAGATATCACTCCGGAGTGTGATGAGACAAACTTCCTATTTTAGACATTGTAGCATGTGACTGGTTGTAATCCTCTTATTGCCAATTACTCCTAAGAGACTTCTGCCTTCCTCCACCACAAAC
Organism: Ceratobasidium sp. 395; assembly: GCA_019616345.1. Classification (NCBI taxonomy): domain Eukaryota; kingdom Fungi; phylum Basidiomycota; class Agaricomycetes; order Cantharellales; family Ceratobasidiaceae; genus Ceratobasidium; species Ceratobasidium sp. 395. The sequence goes on along the minus strand of WSTH01000226.1, from coordinate 8,233 downwards.
TCGCAGCAGACCTATCCAACTCTCTCCCACAGACTACCAAGTCTCTAGTATGGAGAACTATGCAAAACTCGAAAAAGTTGGCGAGGGTATGTCTTTTCTGCTGTACTCTGCTGGCTCTTTGGTCTAAGCGCTCCACCATTCATCACCCATCCAACCAACGAATATCTCCAGGTACATACGGTGTCGTATATAAAGCACGAGATATCAACACTGGCCGCATTGTTGCGTTGAAAAAGATTCGTTTGGAGGCAGAAGATGAGGGCGTACCTAGCACTGCCATCCGCGAAATCAGCTTGCTCAAGGAGCTCAAGGATGACAACGTTGTACCGTGAGTTTTCGCGTTTTGCTTAATTAATTACGTGCCGAGTGCTAAAAGGAACCCAATTGTAGGTTGTTGGATATTGTTCATGCCGACAGCAAGCTTTACCTCGTCTTCGAATTCTTGGATATGGATTTGAAACGGTAAGCCCTCTAACAAGATATATTGAATATTTAATAAATATTTGCCTCTTAGCTACATGGAATCCGTTAACAACAAGAACGGGAACCGTGGCATGGACAAGCGAATCATTAAAGTTCGTTGTTGCTATCGTCAATGTTGCGCCACCTAAACATTTCTTTTAGAAATTTACACATCAGCTTCTGGCTGGTCTACGCTACTGCCACGGTCACCGTATTTTGCATCGTGATCTCAAGCCACAAAATTTGCTCGTTGGTGCGTTTGCTTCTACTGCTTACACGCCTCACCACTGACGAACCGAATAGACAGCAACGAGAACCTGAAATTGGCGGATTTCGGTCTCGCCCGTGCTTTTGGTATTCCGCTTCGGACTTATACACACGAGGTGCGTGGTGTTCCTTTTCGCATTGTTATCCGGAAATTAAATTCCATCACAACCTAGGTTGTTACTCTCTGGTATCGTTCGCCCGAGGTACTCCTTGGTTCGCGTCACTATAGTACAGCCATCGATATGTGGTCTGTCGGCTGCATCATCGCAGAGATGGTTATGCACGGGCAACCTCTGTTCCCCGGTGACTCGGAAATCGACCAGATCTTCAGGATCTTTAGGTAAGTTTCCTTCGTATCTAATCGGGATTGCCGAGCTGAGGGTCCCGACGCCATCGCCTAGGTTACTGGGGACACCGAACGAGGAGGTCTGGCCCGGTGTTTCTCAGCTGCCGGATTACAAGGAGTCGTTCCCCCAATGGTCAGCGGCCGATCTCGCGTCAAACATTAGAGGTATAGACAGCCAAGGCTTGGATTTGATTGCTGTGAGTATCTCATTATTCGTGATATCCATTGCTGATGTGGGTGTGCTCAGCGAACGTTGATCTACGACACGGCGAACCGTATTTCTGGTGAGCGTCACCTCTTACCCCCCTTATATCTTCCAAACTAATGACCTTTTGACTTTTAGCTAAACGTGCCCTTGTGCATCCTTACTTTAACGACCTATCCTAAGGGGCGGCTCTCTCTAACTACCCAAGGCTCAATGCAGCCGGCGTTGCACGCCACACCTACTTTTTTTTACCCTTCTCCAATCAATTTCTATATATGGTTTTCGTCATCGTACTATCTTCTACCAAAGCATCTTTCCTTTAAACCCGTCTGTAGCTTTTCAACTTGCACTGCTTTTTCTATAACTTTGTCTTTGTAGGCAACCAATACCGTTGATGCATATTTGGATTTCTATTTTAGTTTGCTGCATCCCGTTGGAAAGAAAGGGCTGATTCGCCTGTAGTAAGTCACTCTGAGTCTAACATATGGACTTGACCCTTTGGATTCGAAGGTTTAAGCGAGATCTCTCCTACATCTGAGAGGAAACGCTGTATTAAGGATAAACGAATTAGCCAATTAGCATCGCAGATACCAAACATGAACAAACACTTATTCCATTGCGCATTCGATTCTTGCCTTCTCGCCACCACAATCCCCGTCCCCCTTCCTCCGCTCTCTCCCTCCGCTCTCTCCCTCCGCTTTTCCCTCGTTCTAGGCTCCTTATGATAAACTCACAAGAACACCTCTATGACTCTAAGTGCCCCCGGACTACGTTTCAACTGCAAGGCCAACTAGTATGCTCGCTAGTCGATTATCTCTCTTATACGGCTGCTATTATATGGTTAACGCTATCTGCCTTGTATTCAGCACTCCCCGACTCTGAGCTACTGATTTTGCACCTCTTCAACTGTACTGTGATACTCTAAGGGCTAATGTTGTACCCTATGCTGGATGTGCTAGCCGTTTCTGCTCTATAACCGCTCTGTTCTGGGCTCCAGTTCGCGTAGAACCTTTAGGACTCGGATAGTTTACGGTTACCACTACGAGAATGCTTAGCTTGGCTGAGTATCTATCACCTACGTTGGCTATTCCGGTCTGGTTCTGCCTGCCCTTGGCATGTCTCGCGCACGCAGCATGGCTCTCTCACAGACTTTCCGCCAATATTGCCCACTGCCAATCGAAAGAGCAGCTCTGGACCAATGAAGGCGAGGGTTTCACAATTTTTGAACTCTAGAGATAAAACGCAACGATGACTTGAAAACAAAAACAACGAAAATTACAAATGTCCGTACACAGAACCCATCCGTACGCCCTACAAGCCTATGTACACCAACTAACGTACACTACACATAATCTATGCGTCCTACCTCCCCTCACTCCCCTTTGCTACCGTTCTCGAGGGAGTGAATCCCTTTTTGATAATCCCCGCACCAGCCCCAGCCAAAGTCTTGAATCTCGCGTGCGCACGAGGAGTCGTAGCCGCGACTTCAGCATGTATCCCGGGCGTAGCGTCCGAAAACTCGTCAGGGATCGGTCGTTTTCGAGAGTTGCCCTCGGGTGATGGTTTGGCTGGTTCAGCCGTAGGCTGGGTACCAAATATCGGGAGGGGTCGTAATGCGGCCCGTCCAGATGCGGGAGCGGCAGGGGCTGAGCTTCCCAGTTTTGAACTAAAGTCTGGCAGCGGTCGGCGTGCTGGAGATCGGGTCGGGGACTTGGGCGGCTTGGATCCCGCGACCGAGACAGAAAACCGTGAACCGGTGGTGAACGTGAGAGAGCCAGCGCCGGTGGAGCTGGATGCGGAGAAGACTGATGTAGCGGCTGAAGATGTGCCCGATGAACCGAACATGGTGTTCGCATTAGCCCTACTAGACGTAGCAGAGGGTGCGCGTTGGGGTGAGCGACTCGGAGGCGCGGACGCCGAAAGCAGCCGAGCTGGTGAACGGGAAGGTCCAGCAGAGGAGGCTGGGGGAGCGAGAGTGGTGGCAAGGGCGGGTCGGGATGTGGCCGTAGGAGCTTGAGGCTGTGGTTGTGGCGCGGGCGCAGGCGCAACGGGGACAGAGGTCGAAGCAGATACAGGAGGAGAAGCGGCCTGAGCGGCCTTGGCGTTGTCCAACTTGGTTTGCGTCGCACGCAGCTTCCGAGTCAAATTCCCAACCTTGATCTCCAGCTTTTTCTCGCGTTTGAGGACCCTGCGAATCGAGCGAATATTGGTTACCCATGCCAGTAATTAATTCTAGCAGAAACTCACTCAAGGAACTTGTCGTCGTATCCCTCTACTTCGGCAGTCATACGCTTGGCGTCTTGCAGCACCATCTCATATTGCTCTTGTAACCTGTCAAGCGTTTCCGAAGAACCACCAGAGCTCGCCAGTCGGGTTTCCAACTCGTTGATAATGCGTTGTTGTTTCGCGGAGCTAGCCCGCAAGCTTCAGTATACTTGATTCTTAATCCAGAAGGTATAGCTCACCTATCTTGCAAGACTCGAAGTTCCTCTCGCACACCTTCCATTCCACGCAGCTCTCCTTCTAGCACTCCAATATGCGCCTCCATCTGCTCAAAGCCTTGCATCCTCGCACGAAGCCCCGTCTCTACGTGTTCAAGTTCTTGTATGCGAGCCTGGAGGGCCACAACGCCCTCTCGGGGTCCACCAGCCTGAGCCTCGACCACCAGTCTTTCCAACTCGACCACCTGAGCGCGCGTATCTTCCAATTCCGCCACCTGCACTCGCAGATCCTCGATTTCGGCGACCTGGGTCTGAAGAACGGCTGCTTCGGCGAGCTTGGCCTCCAACTGAACTCGTAAGTTATCCATCTCGCTCGCAGGCGCGCGCATTCCGACGTCTTCGAGCTGAGCCTGCATTTCCGAGGCGCGCGTTCGAGTAGCGGCAAGTTCTTGTTGGATTTCGTTGTGCTGGCGCTGTAGTTCGGCAAATTGCTGATGAGAATCTTCGTAGCGCTGTTCTAGCAAGGCACGTTCCGTCTTGACGGTCTCCAAGTCCTTCACTGCGACAGCGAGTTCCGCCTTGAGAGCCTTCGCACCACTGACCAGACCCTCCAACTCTCCGATCCGCTCCCGCAACTCCCCAACCTGCTCCTTCGCAACCCTCAGTTCGCCCGCGACCACACTCTTCTCGACGCCCAGCACGTCCGCCTTGTTCGTCATCTGCAAAATTTCAATTCGGATTTCTTCGAGTGCACATTGTGACTCTGTCGAAGCTTCGCGTGCAGCTTGTAGCTCGATCCTGAGAGATTCGAGTTCAGCCTGGGAGCCAACGGCACCAGCGTCCAATGCTGCAGTCAACCGAAGGACCTCTGCGCTCTTCTGATCCACCTCGGCACGGAGAGCGTCGAACCCAGATTGAAGCGTGCCGAACTCGGCTTGCTTGGCATCGTATCCCGCCTTGAGCGACTCAAACTCGACCTGGGCCGCATGCTGACTCGAACGGAGGGTGTCAAGCTCGATCTGTTTTCCTTCGAAACTCGACTGGAGGGCCTGGAGACAGCTCTGCAACGCCGCGTGGTCGGTCTTGAGTTGGCTAAACTGAACGTCCTTGAACTCGAGCTCGGAAGCCTTGGTCTCCAAGTCGGCCTGCGCAGACTCCAGCTCCGCGGTTCGAGACGCGAGTTGCGCGTTGCGTGTGTCCAAGTCGGCGGCGGTGGCGACAAATTCGTCCTTGAGCGCGTCCAGCTCGGATGACTTGCGGTTCGTCTCGACGCGCTGTTGGTCCAGGGCCGCTTGGATCGCTTCGACGGACTGAGCTCCCTTCGTCTTCTCGACCTCCAACTCGTCTCGTAATCCTTCGAGCGCGACCTCGCAAGCTTCGAGCTCTTCCCTCGCAGACTGAGCTTCGGCCAGGGTAGACTCCAGTTTCGCGACCTGTCGTTTAGAAAGAGCGAGCTCCGATTGGGTTTCCTCGAGCTTGGTCTTGTGTTCGACCGCCCATTGTTGTTCTTCGGTCGCAGACGATTTGGCGGCTTCTGCTTGTGCTTCGGCGTCAGCAGCGCGTTGTTCAGCCTTGTCCGCTCGTGATTGTTCTTCGGCAACGCGTCGCTGTTCGGCTTGGAGCTCCTGTCGTAACGCAGATATCCGAGTGTTGACACCGTCGACTTGGGTCATTAGGAGGTCCACCTCGTTCGTACGTTGTCCTAATTGATCCCGTAGGGTCGTGGTTATTTTTGTCTGTGCCTCGAGCTTGTCGTGATAAGACTCGGCCGTATGCTGGTTCGCCTTAGCCTTGCCGAGCGCGTCGAAAATAACATGAACGAGGGCGATCTTTTCCTCCTCCGCGCCTTCTGCCTCTATTCTCTGGCCTTCCTGTATCGCTCTTCGGGCAGTATCCCTCTCCTCCCTCGCTAGCTCAGCATCCTCAACCAAAGCCTGCCGTTCAACCTTGATTTGGCCTAGTTCCTCTTGGAGGTCTTGGACCGTGTCTTGCGTCATACCCAGATGCGCCTCGAGACGTTTGATTTCGTGTTGGTGGATCCCAATCTGCTCAGTGCGGCGCTCGACGCGCGAGTTGAGTTCGGTGATTTGGGCGCGAAGAGCAGGGACGATTGTCGTCCTATTCGGTGTGCCAGGTGGTTGTGAGGATGATTGTAAAAGGGTAGAGGAAGAGAGCGATAGGGATTGTCGTTCAAGAGAGGCGATCGTCGCACGTGCGGCATTGAGGCTTTCCGTCAATTCGGTAATCTTGGTTTCGTATTGCGGGTCGGACGTGGAGGCTAGTTTTCGAGACTGTTTAAGTGCGCTGAGCTCAGCCTCTGCGAACTCCTTGCTACGGCGTAATTCATCTCTCTCGGTCCGGAGCCGTTTCGTTGCGTCAAGAAGTTTGGTAACTATAGCCGCTTGTCGGTCTGATACCGGAGATTCCGGTGTGGAGGCTGAAGGGGGCGTGGGTTTAAGAGAGGTAAGCGCTTTGGGAGTGGGCTAAGAGTGCTTAACACGTTAGAGAACTGCGTTGCTCGACTCGACAATCACTTACACGTGGGTCGCTGGAGGAGCCCTCAAATAGGTCCCGTGTAGAAGGTAGCTTGGCTCCCGAAGTAACGGAGGCCGATGTCGTAGTAGTAGACTACCCACAGTTAATTAGTTCCTAGGATAAACAATCCTACTTGCTACTCACACTCAATTGCGATTTTGAAGCTGGCTGCTGTCGCAATGGGGTCAGCTTGGCTCAAATTTAGTAGCAACTAAACAATTACAGACCTTGTCCGAAATATCACCATCGCTCATGTTAAGCAAGTTCCAGTCTTCGTTGGATTGTGACATGAGTAGGATTCAGGAGACCACACTAAAGTGGTCGGCGAAGAGAAAGTCAGGAGGAAATCAATTTCTCACGTGAGGCAACATCCTGACGCGACACCACGTGATCGCGTTCCCTTTCTTCGGCTTGGCCACTGGCCAACGCGCGTCAAGGATTCAATCACGAGCACTTGCAACCAGACTTCTCCAAGAAAAGCTTTTATTCAGTTATCTGTGTGATAAATCTTAAACTTGACCTCCTCCACTCACAGTAAAGATTGTTCCTAGAAACCAATTGCACCTAGAAGGTTTGAAGCTATCATTTCAGTACCATTCAGCTAAGGTCTTAGCTCCTACTATCTCAAGAAATATACACTGAGCGAAAATCCAGACGCTCTCACAAAACGACCCGTAGGTATGATGAAATCGGTGGTAACTGCGCCCAGCTCAACCAAACTATCTGAGGTACCAGCACCAAGACGCTGAGGAGACATGGCCCGCGGAACGCAGTCGTTGTGGCTTGGTGCCATACGCAGCCTTGCGATCTCCACGATCGCAGTCTGCCTTCGGCGGCTTGGGATACCCCACAACGCCGCGAAAGCTAGACTATGGTGAGTGTTTTGTGCGCATATAGCACACGGGCCAACGTCCTGGCCCAAAAGCTGAGTGACAGAAATAGTTGTGATAGCATAGACAATATCCGGCCTTCCAATAAGCAATCGTGGTCTTTCTTCCGCGGAGATAGCCAGAACTAAAAATAGGTACCAATTATCAACTCCTGACCTTGATTCATTTGGGCGAAAACAGACTTGGACCGAGCTCCCACGTAGACCCAACTCTATTGCCCTCTGCGTAGATGCGGTAAACTGGCGCTATGTAAGTGTTTGTCCTAGCCCATATTAGAAAGCCGGTCTGACGTTGAGTGGAAGTCGAATAAGAGTATTTTGACTTCCGGCTGCAATAGGAGCAATCGAGGATAAACCAGACCCCAAAAATATGACAGGTGTAATTCGATTATTGAACTTCATCCGTCACACCTGTCTTCGATATCAGAATGGCGCATTCACCCAGTCCATATCATGCAGATCACATGAAATTCAAACTGTCTGCTGCGAGCCTATTACCATACCACCGGATTAAAAGAGGCTGGTTGAGTTGAACTCACGCCATGTTCTAAGCCCAGATGAACCAATCGCACGAACGAGGATAGGTCCTTTTTCGGTAGTGTTGGAGAATGATCCCAAGTAGATCCGAGCCAAGCACTTGGGAAGTGTAGAAGGGTAAAATGAGTGGAGCTCGAAATGCACATCTACCTGGGACCTGACTAGAGTACTACTCACGCTATGCATATGCTTCCTGAGCCACTGGCCTGGATGTTAACTGTGACCCAGCGTTGTGGCTGACGGCTCCACGGCGAGGGTTGGATCGGGCATCATGGTTCCTACCGTTGCTGTGGATTAGCACCTTGATGTTCCACGCGCTCATCTGTTGTGATACACTGAGCTTGACGGGAACGCGAACAGCCGTCCTGAATCCAAAACTATAGTAGATACTATAAGCAAAGACTCCGGCTTAAAAGAATCTCTGTACGATGTATAAGTCTGCTTATCCCTATGGTAATTGAGCATTCAAGTACCACTCAAGTAGATTCTTGTTGCACCTCCCGAGGACCTCCGATGTGACCGCCACGTGGGATGCACCCACAGCGAGGACC
>WSTH01000225.1:0-32294 GCA_019616345.1 Ceratobasidium sp. 395 | reverse complement strand
ATCCGCGCAGCCAACCCAGTCGGCCCGAGCCCCACTTCCTAGTTCCGGCTCGTCCAACCAAGCGCAACGCGCCCCCACCCAACCAAACAACTCGCGCCAAGCTGTTCGTCGACAACAGACAACGCCAAGCGCGTTCCTAAAGATACCTGCCGACATCCTTGCGCAGGTAAATGGCCTTAATTTCAGCTCAGTTTTAATGTTAATTATACTTTATAGATCGTGCCGAGGCTATCCCCGACCGATGTCGTCAATCTAGCTCGGGTCAATACCTCAGTTCGCAAAGTATTAATGCATCGCTCTGCCAACTCTATGTGGCGAGCGTGTATCGAGAAGGCTGGGTTACCAGCTTGTCCGCCGGAAATAAGTGAACCAAAATATGTGTCGGTGTTGTGCCTACTCGTTTGCTCGGTGGGTCAGCATCTAGGGCTCTTTCGAAACTCTAACATTGATCAACTCTTCACATCTAATTTGTGTTCAATTAGGCATGCGGGGCTGGAGAGAATCGCAAACCGGATGCTTATCTTCTGGTTCGTTTATGTGCCCGTTGTCGGCGCGATAAGTACGTACAAAATACTTCAACGTTGCACATGATATCTAACTACATGTAGATTGGTGGACTGGGAGGCTGTGCGACCGGAAGAGCTACAGCCACTAGTGATGTCTTCGGGTGGTGAGCAATTGGACTCATACGATCATTGGATGTACTCATTACTAGTGCGTCAATCAGGTAGCCGTTTTAAATCCGAACCCTCTACCTTGAAACATTGTTTGAAACAGGAGGTAGAAAAAGCCAGGGCCAGGTTGGATGACCTACGCTCATCGGGCGATGAACGGGCTGTACAGGCTTGGCTCGAATCTCAGAAGGCTATGCTACAAACCCGAAATGAGGTAAAGGTGACTTACTATACAACCGGTATCGATGCTCACAATCATATGTACTATAGCGAGGGGACCTCATAACGCAGTGGTTCGAAAAGACTCGCCAGGATAAATTGCGAGCCGTGAGAGATACATGGCGCAAACAGTAAGCAATGCCGTTTCCTCCTGAAGCTTTTTGCTTACTCCAGTTGTACGTTAGAGTTGAGTCCAGGCTGACTGCGTTAGGATATTCCTTGCCAGACCAAGACTTTCCGAGAGAGAAGAAAGAGCGCTATGAAAGTTTCTTTAAGCGTGTTGATGAATTCGACGAGTTTAGTAAGTCTTGCAAAGTTTGTTTCCTCTTTTCTTGATTCGCTTGTCTCAACGGCTTATATTACAGAATGGAACAGCCTCAAGCCGCGTATTATTCAGCTTCTTGAAACCGAAACCAAAGAACGTCCAGAACGTCAGCGGAAAGAACGCCGTGTTAAACGCGAGTTCAAACTACGCGAACTATTATATCAGTTACTAGGACAATTGGCCGTTGGTATACCGGAGAATTTTGACGAGCTCTCTGTCATACAACAAACGACTCTTCTGGCAAGCTGGTTGCCTCTTCCCAAACCTTCCGAAGTGCAAAAATGGACCATGTTTGATGGCTGGGTAGATTCAGAAATATCTGTCGAGGCGATACAGGAACGCTTCAACGCGCACCGCGAAGAGGTCACTCAATCAGCCTTGGACCAGGGGAAACGGATTATACAGGGGCTGGCGGCTATAATTCGAGAGGGACGCGAAGAGCATGGGCTTACTGTCGATCACGCTCAGGACTCTCCTCCCGTGACGGGGGGAGAGGGGCACATAGCAGGAAAAGTGGACGCCGACATAACCCTGCTGTTACGTGCAGACAGCTTTTTCGCGTACAAAGCGTACAAAGACTTCTCGGGCGTTCAAACATACTCTGGGATTGTTCAGAGCCGCCTTTTGCGTGATGATCTGGACCCAGCTTCTTTCAAGTTCCATTCCGAAGCTTCATCGATCGCGCGGACGCTTTTGATGTCTCTCGGGCGCCCCAACGCCTCCAGCCTGGAGTTTACCGATGATTGTTTTACGTGTGGGAGATGCTATGCTTATAAGATGGACTTGTACGTTGCGGTATGTCAAATCCTACTGGTTTGCTTGGTTCTTTGTTTATGGCTTCTTGATTCATAGGTCAGGCACTATATGGAGATGTCTGAACTGCGGAAGTCCGTCGAGCCGTCCCTCCCCGCCTTCTCCCGACTTGGCATCGCATACAATAATATGCATGATTTCAACTTTCAAACCTCTCGGCCTCTACTCGTTCAGCTATCACCCCAAGAGGTGACGGATCTAACCACAAAATTCGAAAGACTGGACAAGATGCTATCGTGGAATGAACAAGCGGCGGAGGAGTTGGAGGTACCGATGCCCGGCAACAATGCTACTACTGGCGCTTCCGGGAGCGAAGGTGCGATTGGGAACCAGGGTGAAGGCGAGGACACAGGCGAGGTCGAGGGCGAGAATGTGGACGAAGACGAAGGCGAAGATGAAGACGAAGACGAAGAGGATGACGAACCAGAGCTTTGGCAGCGCGATCGATTTGCCTGCAAGCTTTGTGAGCAAGCGCAGCTCAAATTTGATCTACATAATTTTAGATTCATACCCCATATGTTCGCTCACCTTCGTAACGTGTGAGTACCAGCTACTAGTTTCGAACTTTTCCGGCTAAACATCTAGATTTACAACTCCAGGCACGACATCTCAGACCCAGAGCGCGGGCTCGATGTGACGGACCGCGAGTCGATAAACAATAGCCCATATCTTCGCTTGGCTGGAAAATTTGAGGGACTGACTTGGGGCTGGACCATGACGATGGGACGTGGTCACGCGCACTAAACAATATGCTTTGATGCTCAAAGTCCACGGCTCTACGTTTTCTGTTGGACACTCGAGCCATTTTCAGATCAACCAACGTCTCTCAAACTCGAACCAATATTTCTGACGTCTAATTTCATACCATTTCTTGTATATATCCCCGCTGATCCGCCTATACATAACACTCGAAGAGGGTTTTGTCACAGTCCAGTAGTACGATACTAAACATGACGAACAAGCCACAAAGGGTTCCATACCTGACGCATATAGCCCAATATTTTGGTGAAATCGCAAACGTCTAATATGGATACCTGGTACCCGTCTGGGAAATCCGCTGTCTCCAAAATTGTCGCGTCGAGTGCCTACTACCTTGTGAAGCGCTCTCGCTGCTCTCCGATTACTGGGTACGCCACCCTCCAGTGCATATTCAGACACCTTTCTAGCTACCATCGGCGCATCTTTATCGCTGACTGACCACCTCGTTTCAACCACTCTCAGGTAGCCTACCACAAGCAGTCCTGCGCCATATGTACGCATTCGTTGGGTGATATCGCATACCCAGTCACAGTCTGACACGCAGGTAGGAATGCAAGTTTAACATTCATTAGCGAGCCCTGGCCGATTAGATTGATAAAATAAGGCCTTCGCCGTGCAGGTAGAAGCGCTCAGCAACGGAATGGGCGGCTCCTTGAAGTGCGTGACATATAGAGTGTACCCAGTAGGCGCGAGCACGACTGAATACAACCCCGATAGGGGCTCAGGGTAGGAGTCGGCTCCGTGGAAAGCCAACCCCCCGAATTTCAGGCTCGTATCTTCAAATTGAAGCGATGCTCACCTGAAGCCGGATAACTGTTCCAGGTGGGCCTTATAAAATCAGATACCGTGATGTACGGGGGATCATCAACTGCTGAGGACTGAACCTCTTTCATCAGCTACTGCTTATATTAGAAGGGGGCTTTACAGCCGAACAGCCGAACAGCTACAGGACTGAAGCAGAACTGGGTATACATCCCTGAGACGAGCTCCAGTTTTGAGTACAGCCGTACTGAGGGGCCTCAATTTTAACATTGTGAACACATACAGAAAGTCGAAATTGTAGTGCCTGGCCACACTAGGGGTCCAGAACGGGTCCGAAACAGGCACGCCGTACATTTTGATCTCATTAGGCCTGTTCTAGGCTGATTGGACCCGTTCTGGTCTAATTAGATCGGTTCCACGTCAGTCAGAGCGGGTCTGCACGTCCAGTCCAGGCACCGCAGCACGCCAATGACAGGTCATTACACGGGTGAAGGTTTCACCCCGCGAAGAAGTCTGACGTGACCGAGTTCGCTTTGCGGTCTGTCACTGGTCAGTGTGACGGACATTTCGCTTGTCCGTTTGTGTAACTCGTCGCTCGGCGGGGCGTACAAACATAATGCGGATCACATTGCTTATACGGCTCGTTACCAAACCAGTCACCCCATCAGCTTGAGGACTTACAGGACCTACTGCCTCCCTCCCGTTTCATTGAGCTAAGTTCAGCTTAGGGGTTCAAAATTTATTGAACTTTAGTTAATTTAGTAGATTTGGTAAATAGATTAAAATGAGCTAAATTTACAAGATTGACAGGACTGAATGGATACTGAGCTCATCAGAAACAGCGTCAGAGGAAATGCATGTATGTATATTGTGAAGTTAAATACAAACGAACTGCGCACAAGAATGGTACACAAAGAGCGCGTGTGACAGAAGACTCACCAGTCGTATATATGCGCCGGTTGGCAGAAGGCACGCTGGCACGGTGTGCATGGGCGACACCCGCATGCAGCACATGTAGGTGTGTCAGGTCAGCCCCACACGTTCAGTTCACCGAATTGTAACGCGCAGTTGGACGCCGGGCGAATGGAGGCGATGGGGGGATTAGCATGAGAGTGGATGTAGCCAGCAGTCCACGCACCAACATCGTTCGGGTTGACCATGCACAGTTGATCTGAGCGAGCGTGGGCTGCGAGGTGTAGATAGCGTGTAGGTGGGGGCAAACACTTGCCTGCAAAGACGTGAGTACGAAGATGCGATGGGGGACACGAGGGGGGTATCATACCTGGGCACGCTAGTTCATGCGCGCTCGCCGGTGATGCGACGTCACGGAATGCGCGTTTGAGCTAGGATGAGGTTGAGGATATCGGTGGGATGTAAATGAGTGGCTGAAAGGAGCGTTAAGCGTCAGACAGGGCACGGGGAAGGACAAACAAACCTGCTCACCATGTGCGACGAGAGTGGTGGGCGTGTCACGCATAAAGAACGCGGTAGATTACCGGTGCCACAGCGAGTAGGAGCGCGGCACAGGGCGCACAAGAGGCGACAGCATACTATGTCAATACGATTGTGTCGGTGTCGGGTTTAGCCAACGGGCGAGCATATACTAGCACGTACTGCTTGAATACATATACACGCGCAAACCTCGCGCCTGGATAAAATATCGAGATACTTCTCGCGCCGCACCAGTCGGTTCTCGTTACCACAAGCTGAGCTCCTACTTTAGCGTTCGTGAGCCGAATACGTAACTCACATCTTGGCTAGCGCCGTTTACTCTGAAGGCACTCTGCGTATTCGACTTCAGATCCAGGCGGGTGGGTGAGTCGTTAGCTATCGAGCACAAGCGGCATCTCACTCGATGACGAGGGGGCGCGCAGTGCAGCGCCGGGGACAGACGCGTGTGGCGAGCCGAGATACGAGATGCTGGAGCGGCGAGCTGGTGACGGCAGGATGGCAAACGGCGACTAGACGAGCAAAAGGGGTTAGTGAGCAGGGTATGGGTGGCGGTGGTGGGCAAAGGGTGATGAGGACCTCGATACGCCTCATCAAGCATTAGGTCGAGTGGGGCGATGGGACTCGCGGCGTGGAAACAATGGGATTGGCGGGTGGATGCGCGAGCGGCACGTGATGCGCTTACCAAGCGTTCTCCAAGAATCGGTTTTTGGGGTTTTTCCCTTCTCTCCACCCTCACACCATGCGTTAACCATGCCCGCAGCCTGGTCAACGGCTCGCTCCTGCGGCCACTTGCGCCTAAGCTCCGCCAACTCGATCCCCTCCTATGTCCCCATCAACACCAGCTGCCGTGCCTGAGCGGACAACCCAATGGCCCTCCAGGCCATGATTCAGTGCGCGAAGAGCTGCGCAAGAAACGCGCCAACTTCGTGGTCTCCTTGCCACTCTGACGACGCGGGCAACGACCTTGATCTTCTCGAGAACTCGATCAGGTGCGCACTGATTCTTTTGCTCAATAACTTATCCGCCTGCTTGTTTTCCGCCGCAGTGTTCTCGACCATCACTAGAAGGACGCCTTGTAACGCCCAGTATGCGTCGAGACGCATTGCATTCGAGGCGCTGGTGTTACTGACTGATATGTTCAATAGGGCGAGTACTTTGCCACCCCTCTTCCCTGTGATCACTAATGCTAATGTACCACCACCGTTTGCCCCGTCTCCATCAACCGTGTCCGCTGCAATCAGCGCCGCGCCTGCACAAGGCTCCACCCCACAACTCGACCAACCGAACAGTACGTTGCACCCGCTACCCGCCGTTTATTGTTCTATTCTCTCGCTTAGCCCTCGGTTCTGACCTCCGTACTGGGTGGATTACTTGCCCACAATTGCCTTCAGCCCAGTAACGCATCATTGTGCTTGCTTAGCACTGCTTCGCGGGTGCGCCTCGTCATTTACTATACTCGCCCCCCTTGGCGCTCATAACCCACCGAACTCTCGCCGCTGTGGCGCTTTCTATCACAGCATGATGTAATTATCAATAGTTAATGATCGTGCCAGCCATTTTGACTACCACATTACTGTTGCGCGGCAACTCTTAATCGCGTAAACCGACTTGAGTTATTAGATCCACGATATAGGATTTACTTGTGAACCCCGGATGTGACTTATTGACATCGTTGTAATTAAAAATTCATCGGTTTGAATCTATGCAATTCCAGCTACATCCACATAAAGTTATAAAATGCGCTAAATTTATGACCAGGTTTTTCCTGACGACTGGATCAATGCGTGAACCGATGGCTATATGCGCTAGTAACTAAGCTAAGAGAATGCTTATTCGAAGGGCAGAGGAATAGGTATGTAAGCAAAAGGCTAGCAGACACGCGCGCAAGGATGACACAAAGTTTAGAGAGCGGAAAAAGGGAGGGGAGGGCAAGTGTGACTAGGCGACGAGCAGCGTAAGCCGCACAAACAATGTGATCCGCATTATGTTTGTACGCCCCGCCGAGCGACGAGTTACACAAACGGACAAGCGAAATGTCCGTCACACTGACCAGTGACAGACCGCAAAGCGAACTCGGTCACGTCAGACTTCTTCGCGGGGTGAAACCTTCACCCGTGTAATGACCTGTCATTGGCGTGCTGCGGTGCCTGGACTGGACGTGCAGACCCGCTCTGACTGACGTGGAACCGATCTAATTAGACCAGAACGGGTCCAATCAGCCTAGAACAGGCCTAATGAGATCAAAATGTACGGCGTGCCTGTTTCGGACCCGTTCTGGACCCCTAGTGTGGCCAGGCACTACAATTTCGACTTTCTGTATGTGTTCACAATGTTAAAATTGAGGCCCCTCACTACTAATCATACTGTGCCGTCAAAATTCATTATCCGTGTCAAATATTCTTCGGTCTTTTGGCTCAAGCGCTATCCGTTACCAATTACATAACTATTTACAACAAGCCTTCCGAAGTTGATTTGTCTCACAAACCACCACACTTCGCTTTCTGTACTTTTTTGCTCGGTGGCAACGCGTTGGAAAAACTACTCTATAAAGTAGGTAACATGCGAATGCTGCGGTTTAATTGCGGAGAATGAATTTGCCAGGGACTCAACCTTGGAGGACCCTAGCCTTGCTAGCTGCTTGGACTATGAACGCGCGTTCGTGAGTCACGTTCTTTCAACGTGAAGTGAACCTCGACCTCTTCCAGCACGCGCAAGATGTTGCCACCCGTGTCTAGCGGTATAAAACCTGGGAAAGGTGAGCAAGGTATCATACAGCTCTCTGACCCATTCTGATCTCGCCATGGCTCCTCCGCCCCAACCCGGACGTAGTACGACAAGTGCACCTCCCAACGCGCCGAGAGACAAGAAGCGCAAGTCTCAGTCGCAGTCTGAATCTGGACTTCCACCAAATACTAGGTCCTCTAAGTGTAGCATCAATACCCATCCTGCCTTTCGTCGTGGAACTTCGCAGCTTTCGAGAGCGAGTTCTGACTACTCCCACTCGGACTCGCGCGCTCCTGCCTATACTAAGCACAAAACGACCAATCCCTCACACACCCTAGACGACGGTACCACCATTGCGGCTCCCGAAGTCCCCAAACAGAGCCAGATCGACGCTTTATTAAAAGCCGAGATGGAAGACGCTATATTCTGCGACCCCAACTTCGTCAAAAATCTCCTTACTGTTGACTCGACTAGGCTAAAAACTGCTCTTGAACGATGCAAGCGCGAGCTCGACAACTTTCGCTTCCCTACCATTACAAAGGAACGACATCTATATGAACCTCTCGCGAGGCTGCTTAGCAGGATCAGACGAGCGGCCAATGGCGATGCGGAACAGTCCTCCTAGTTTCTCGATGTTAGTTCGACCGCTATTCCATCGCACGGGAAGGATACCGCAGGGATCAAGCCCGACCTAGTTTTATTTGACGGCGCGACTCAACACTGGGAGACCGTGAGGATGCCCATCGAAGTCAAGACCAAGGCAACTCATCTCAAGGTTGGCATGAAGCAGCTGACGCGATACGCTCGCGCAGTATTTGCGAACCAGCTCCATCGGCGTCACCTATACGGGATAGTAATGTGCAAATGGGCAGCAACATTTGTACGGTTTGACCGGAGCGGAATATTGTATTCGACGCCGATCGACATCCGTAGTCAAAACTTCCGCGAGGCTTTTGCCGGGTTGATGATGTTGAGCGAGGAGGCGTTTGGGTACGATACCGCGTTTACGACACGACCGGCGCGAGATGGAAGGCTGGAGTATTATGTGGATTTGCCTGCCGCCGCGTTTCCAGCTGAAGAAGGACTAAACGCCACCGCCGAAGGCCCTGCCGCTACACCTGGACCAAGTAGTGAGCCGAATGCAGCGCGCAGTCTGCTAACCAAGCGGTTAAAGGTCACGCGCACACTGTGCCATCGCAAGAGCATCCGTGGACGTGCGACCATCGTTTTACGCGTGCGAGAGGTTATAAACCCTGGAGTCTCGAACAAAGAACCCACAGCCAGGATGAAGACCCGTGCTCAGACGAAAGAGGAGCAGTCCGGGGAAGACGAAGTGGAAGTTCTGGGGACGTGGGACTACGTGCTGAAACTGATGTGGCGGGATCCTAATAAGAAGATGGAAGGCGAAGTGCTTGAGCGGCTAGTCGGTATTTATGGAGCGGCCAGCATATGTGGCATAGCGATGTGTTTAAACAGTGCAACTCCCCGAATTGCACGATGTCGATGGACAACCCGTGCGGAAACTGCTTGGACAAGACGCCAGACAAGGACGAACTGTGGGTCGCTGAGAACTTCAAGGATTTGGATGTTGAGATACCAGAGGAAGCGGACGGCGACGAAGAGACAATATATAGTAAGTCTACGCGCTCCCTCGCCTTTAGGTGCTACTGCTTACCTTCGATTTGCAGAGGAGGTTGACACGGATACGTATTCGCCGGCGTACTCTCGGCGGGCGTCGCGCACCTACTGTAGGCTATTGATGTCGACGGTTGGTTCACCGCTACACACAGCAGGGAGTCCGTCCGAGCTCCTTCAGTCTGTCCTCGATGCGATTCTCGGTGAGTTCGTGCCACATCGGCTGAGATCCATAGGCTAACTTCACCATACGTAGGCTATTGGCGCATGGTCAACATGGGTCTATTACACCGGGATATTAGCGATGGCAATGTGCTAATACTGAGGGAAGGGCATGGATACCGGAAACAGGATTGGAAGTCGCCTCCAACTACCACAAACGATGAGGACTCGGTCTTGGCGAGATCGGAGCACTTTCTACAGGAAGTCGTGAACGATCTAGGCCGGGATCCAATCGGAATGTTGAATGACTTCGATCTGTCTAAGACGCATAATCTGATGGGCGTCTCGTTTTTTGGCGATTCGGTCTCAGAAGACGAGGAATCTAATACTGACCCAGACGAGAGTAGGCCAAAACGACGCAAACTGGATCCAGAGACCAACGTTTCAAGTTCCAGCAAGGGAAAAGACCGCGAAAATACCGTCCCGAAGGAATCAAGCCTGAATCGCGTTATCAAAGCAGAGAAAGGTGCACGCTGCATAGATTTTCGTACAGTAAGCAGTGCATGTTGTCCATGATTCTGTCTAATCCGGAAATTCTAGGGAACTCCCACTTATATGTCCACACGAGTATTACAATTAGAAATTGGACAAGAGTACGAACACCACTTCATGGATGACATGGAGTCTTTCTTCTGGTTGATTCTGTGGTGCGTTGTTGAACATCTTGACAGTCGTGAGGCCAAGCCGTCTATGGTCACCTATCGACTCCTAGACGAACTCAGCAAACCGGAGCTTCGATTCATTGCCCTCACAAAGGTTGATGTGTTAAGGCAATGCTCAAAGAAAGGGACCAAAATATGCAAAACACTAGCGGCCTGTACGAATGCTTGGGCCTCCGATCCGGCAATTGTCTCCGTTATTGTAAAGTTGGGCTCTTACTTCGACGATGTGAATGATGAGGAGTCGCTATCGGAGTACACCTCAGATGTGGTCTTTCCTATGCTTGTAAGAACTATTATGGATGCGCTCAAACCGCAGTAACTTATCACATTTCTTCTGTAACACTTCTCGGGAACGCACGTCTTAGCTTGTGTATACTATTTAGAACGTGGCTCTGTGTTTAACTAGGATGAAACTGAGTACTGTATCAGAGCCTTTTCGCATAAACGCATGCATCACACATACATGACAGCTTGGTTCAAAGAGAGAAAATCTTTGGTGGTACTCCGACCCGACGACGGCCAACAGGATATAGTGATAAAAATATAAGACCTCATCAAAGAAGAAATAGGCTATTCAGTCCTTATCTTCTTGGATGCTGGCTGATCCACCCCATTCCTGGTTGAAGACTCCACCGCCCTGCGATGTACTTCGGTGCTGAATAAAGTAAAAGCACTCGGGAAACCGCGCTTGATTGCTCCTGTTTTGACCAATTCGCACTTCCGAGTCAGTCTCTCCTCTCGACGTACAACCGTGGCGACGAATAGTTTTGCCCCAAGAATCTCAGCTTCGGCTTCGGTAATTGGCTTGTCGCGGGATACCAAGTGGTCCAAGGCCTGGGTTTTCCATTCTGGGACATCGAACTCGCGAGCCAGCGGGAGATAATCGAGGATGGGGAGGCATTTGGTTTCTAGTTGTTGGATTGCAAAAGCTCGAAGCTCGGGATGATCGTATCTCGTTGCAACTCGGAGAGTAGATATCAAAACCTGAGGGGTCACTTCAAAACGGACTGGAGAGTCGAATCTAAAGTGGTATATAGTAACGGCGTTGTTATGGTGAAATCGTTTCGGTAAACAGCAAGGGTGATTGAATAACAGACTCACGATGTGTACATGACCCTTAAAATACTCCGAAAGTCCCCCGCGCTACCCCCTAGCACGATCTCATCGTGGGACAAAACCATTGTTTTGATCTTTCGGAATTTGGCGAGCTTAAATTTGTGGACGAAAAATACGCGGTTCTCAACCTAAAGTATGCCTGATTAGTATCAACGCTCTCTTCATAATGCTGCTACCTCCAACCTTAAGATGAATATTCCCATCCACAAAGTTGAACTCCTCATCTTGCTTAGCGCCGTTGAGTATGCTAAACTGGGTCACCTCCGGTTTGATGTCCCGTTGAGAGCTTTCTCCAGCTTTGAGGTGATCCTGTCGAGGCATTTCTTGCGTACTCGAATAGGTCAGGAAGGGAGTTAGCTGGGAGCCCAGTAGTTGGTATTTATCGAACCTCAGCATCACCGGCATTAGCCTCGATCTAACAGAGGTCTAATAGGTCTTAGATTAGGGACTCCGATACTACTGTTGATCATGCGTCGATCAATTCAACATTCAGGGCGCTTAGTAAATTGAATAATGCGTGATGATACGCATATAGTCAGACTGTTGGCGAACTGAATTAAATTAGACAAATTGCGGCACCGGAAGATCAAAAACCCGAACTGTTATGATAGGTCTCACATACGTCTCGAGCCGCGGCTTTAGATCTCAATTTGAGCAAGTAAAGGCGACTACTTTCGTAGTAACATTGCTTCACCGCAGAGTCATAGAGATACATTTCCAGATATAGAAGGACCTAAAATCCCAGAATGATCCAAACTCTCAAAGCTGCTCAAGTACCACCTTCTAGTGTCAGTATGGCAGCCTAAACGTTCACCATAAATCCTGATATAACACTATGTTAGTGCCTGAATGAGGCTGTTTATAATTATCACAGGTGTCATTGGCCAAACACCGACTAAACTGGAGCGACTTCATAAACGGAGATGTAAAGTGGGTACTACGCATATAGTCAAAGAATTACCAACCAGGCGATACAGGGTAGACTCCTGATCCGTTTCATTCAACTACTTATCGCGGTGTTTGCCTAGAGTATTTTGTAGTTCAGACACTGCGTCAAATTCGTAACACACACGTTATAGCCTATTATCCCTTAAGAAAACAAAAGCTGGTGTAAGGTCATTACGCCGGTACTGTTGGAAGAGTCTGTTTGTATGTTCCTACACACTCCAGCGGATTCATACTTGCAAGAATTTCACTCATTTATCCGAACCATGTTCGTTTGGCGTCGATGTGTTTGGTAGTAACACGTAAACTCCTGTTCGTAAAAAACCATAAACCCAATCGTAAAATTCATAAAGACATGCATGACAAAATCATTAAAACACAATCCCTCTCAGGTCGACCTACAAGGCGCATCATACCCAGCCGGATTCTCCAACACCACCACCTTACTGCTATTCCTAGGATCCATATGCACAAGCGTCTTCCCATTGGTCCCCGTATACATCGGCCACCCATATTTGGTCAACCCCGCTTTCGGATCGTAGGCAAACGCGACCAGAGCACCCTGCATATATGCCGACTGTTTCTTTTGCTCAGCCGTAGTGCCCGACGCAAGACCGGGTACGGCGTTGACAGCGCCGAGCCACATGGGTACGTCTGACGAGTGGTAGGTCCTGATGAAATCGAACGGGTTGAGGTTCGGGTAGATGCCCGAGTAGCGGTAGCGCCAGGTTGGGAGGCCAGCGTCGATGCGGAGTCTAGCGAAATAATTGTTAGCATTCGGAAGTGGGAAAATATCGAGATGAACTTACTTGGCCTCGTTAGCGGTGGGACATTTAAGGACAACATTTCCAAACACGTCGGCAGCAGCCTGGTCGATCCCGTCGTAGCTAAACGGCACGAGCGAATCACCCTCGTTATCCAACGAACCCAGAAACGTCGGGATCTTGGACACTCTTCCACTCGCAATTCGCTGGGGCACATCGGTAAACACAGTCTGGTTATCGACGACAAGTCGGAAGAGGTACCCCTTCTCCGGATGAGTGTTGATGAAATTCGTCAAGGTCGCGAACGGCACATGCTGCATACACTTGAAGGTCTGGTAGTCCGTCGACGTGCTATTCGCACATCCAACGTTGCTCGCGAGATCTGTAAAGTTGCCGATCGCATAAGGTGAAAGGAAGATTCCGGGAAGTGTGACGGGTCCGCTGAGCTGCCCAATTCCTGCGACGATGGGATTCTGCGGATAGGCGTACTCCATAAACCCACAGCTGACTCCACCGGCGCTTTGACCGAACGCGATCATCCGTTTGGGGTCGCCGCCGAAAGCTGCGACGTTTCGCTGGATCCATTCCACCGCGAAGCGTTGGTCGAGGAGGCCGACGTTCTTGGGACCTGGCTTAGAAGCGAGGTAAGGCGAGTTTGGGTTTCCGAAGATCGTGACGCGATAGTTGGGCATGACGACTACGACCTGTTACTCGGGATGTTAGTTTATGCGCGGCTAAGATTGATGATATATATCATAGATCAGGGGTAGGATGATAGGGGTGCATAGGACTTACATCGTGGTTCGCGACGAGATCGGTAGGCTCGTATACAGAAAGCGAGATGCCGCCCTGGTCAAACGCTCCGCCGTAGATGTAGATCAAGACAGGGAGAGGCTTGTTCCCGAGTTTCTTCATACGCTCGACGCTCGGTGTCCAGACGTTCAAAAGCAAGCAGTCTTCGTCCTGCCTCGTGAACGGATAGTAAGGCAGGATCGTGTAGATGTTCGTTTGGTTGGGGTAGAGACCCGGACAGGTTGCCGGCCAGGACGTGGCTTGAATCGTGCTGCTCGAGCGAGGGCGCTTGGCTGGGGGCATGAATCGCAGATCTTTCACAGGGGCGGCCGCAAAGGGAACGCCAAGGTAAGCACGGACGGTCTTGGCAGTATCGTTGAAGAAACCTTGGACTTTGCCAGACTCCGTATTGACCAAGAGGCCGTTGGAGTAACCAGCAGCACCGGTAGAGTCACGGGGGACTAGCACGGCTCCATGGATCGACGGGGAGAAGGCGAGCAAGAGCGCGGCGAGCGAGCAGGCATGAGGCCAGAGAACCATCGTAGCGAACAAGGCACAGAAGCCAAGGGAGAGACCGGCGACGGGTGGTATCATCCTCACTCTAACGCATAGCGGTATTTATACCCCTTCCTAGAGCACGGAACCCGAGCCTGTGTGGCAAGAAAACAGATGAAAGAAGAAGTTAGACCGTTTGTGAAATTTCAATCCACGATCAAATTAGGACGAGTTGCGCTAGTGCTAGAGGAGGTTGGTTGGGACGTTTTTGGACCGAACCCACTGAGGGCAATTGGTGCCGTCGAGTCTTAAATGGGATTTCGCGTGCCACGCGGTAAGGCCGTATAGCAGGGGGCCCTGGGATCGTGGGTGAGAACATCGAGGGCCGTCGGACCTACGCATATACACCACGCACAGGAGGTGTGGCGCGTGTTCCTGACGAATCACAGATTCCCGCAAGCTTGCTTCTGCATATACGACCTTCAGGGACGTTCGTGGTTGCCGGACAGATGTCGTACAGATCGTTATGTCATGCTTAAATCGCGCCACACGCCGGTGAATTTCGAGTCACGTGACTGGCGGATGTTCTCTTCTTGTTTCCGCTCAGAAAAATCTGAGAAAAATATGCGTGCGTTCTTGAGCTTATTTGTAACAATAGAAGTACCTTACCTTGTATCAGCCACATTCTTTCCTAGCTAGGCGGCGACCGATATTCGTTCGTAGACTAGGATCGTAGAGAATACTGGTTCCGCGCTAGTAAGGTGGATAAACGGCGCCGGCGGCGCTAGTAGCCTCCCTCCCCCGTGGCCACCTCCTATGCCCGACACCGGGGACCTGGTCAGGGAACCCGACTAGGCAGGCTACCTATCGGGTCGCGGGACTATTCTCAGATCACCCTTGATGCGTATTTTACGGCATAGCCTTGCGGCATGCGGGAGACACCGACGAGCTAGCGGTAGCCAGATTTGCTGCTGGACAAAAATGTGTAACAATAAATCCGCCAAATGTGGAAGATTTACTTGATTTATTAGACTGGGGTGGTACTCTGCCGGTGCGGCGACTAGAGCGGTCCGCGTTGAGGTCGTACGGACTTGGCAAAAACGCGCCACAGATTGGTGTTCGCCGGAAATAGACTCAAAGCTGCCTCGTGATTTTGACAGTCCAATATTTCTTGCCACAGGGCGAACAAACATGTGGCGTGCTTCGGCCTCG
Organism: Ceratobasidium sp. 395; assembly: GCA_019616345.1. Classification (NCBI taxonomy): domain Eukaryota; kingdom Fungi; phylum Basidiomycota; class Agaricomycetes; order Cantharellales; family Ceratobasidiaceae; genus Ceratobasidium; species Ceratobasidium sp. 395. Next base: position 16,723 of record WSTH01000225.1, on the reverse strand, counting down.
AACCATCGAGCCGAGGTAGAAATATTACCCATAATTACGAGCGCTCAAAACAATGTATGAAATGAAATCGGTCGACCATCTCATCGTGAAGAGCCCGCTCCATTTTCGCGACTCGCCAAAGGCATTTTGACAGCGATCATCACACTATGCACGATGATCTCAATATAATTCAGATTTATCCTAAATCAGTAGGTTATGCTTTTTGCCTAGTCTGCTGCTGCTGCCGCTCCGTGATCGCCTTTCTCTTCTCCTGCTGCTTGATCGCCGCCTTGACCTTTCGCTGCCTCTTTGCCCGTCCCCTCCCCCGTTTTGCTCCCGTGACGATTACGTCCGTCTCGAGTTTCGCTTTACGGGCGGCTATCTGTTCAGCCTTGACCTTTTCCTTCTTCTTGTCGCGTTTGCGCAGCCCTGGCATGGATTGACGGAGGAGGGCGCTGTAGGCTGCGTGGAATTTGGGGAGCTGGGCGGAGGATACCTTATGGAAAGGTGTAGGTAAATTTGGGTCGAGGGCGTTATCAGCTGGACACGCACCGTGGTAGAGAATTTAATGTCCCGGCCGTCGATCGCCCGAACTAGGCATGGATATTCTTGATCTGAGCTTGCGCCTCCAGGAGGAGCGTTCGGCTCATATGTTACTAGGACAGAAGGTGAGATTCAACTTGCCTTGCAGAATCAGATGAAGCAACTCACTCACAGCGTTTATGCGTCAACCAGACGCTCCCCTTGGATGAATTACATTTATTAAACAGTTCCGCCAGCTTCGTCAAGAACTACGTCCGCATCTATATAAGCATTCGCACACGAGCCGCGAGAGGAATCAGACGTACCACATCGTTCTCGACGAGTTCCATGATGGTGGGCGGCAACGAGGCAAAGGTTACCGTTACCACCATCATCTGACTCATCAACACACACGTGACACACCCCACATGGGTATTAAGGGACTTGTCCTACCGTGCGACGCGCCAACCCCGACCACGATCACGATGAAGTCGGCTCTTGCTTTGCTCTCTCTCGCCTCTTTCGCGGCTGCTACGCCAGCGCCTATGGTCCTCGTGCCGGGCACGAATGACCCAGTGCTGGCCGCTGCGGAAAACGTCTTTGGAGACGTCTTTCGTGGCGCGGAACATTTGCTCGAATCTGTTTTCCACACGGGCGAAAAGGTGTTGGAAAATGTCGAGAATAAGCTCAAGGTGCAGGAGTGGACTGTTGACGCTAGGGAGTTTGTGAAGCAGGACGAAATTGTTTGTGAGTAGTGTCGCCATGTGGGACGGTGATAGATAAGCTGCGCCCGCAGTGAGTTGCACATGTGCTGATGGGGCTTTCTCTTTTCAGATGAACGGTTCCGTCACGAGTCGTTCCCGGGCTACCAGATTCGTCTCAAGGAGCCCAAACTGTGCGATCCGACTGTGAAGCAGTACAGTGGCTATCTCGATATTTCCGAGGACAAGCATTTGTTTTTCTGGTGCGTTTTTTTCGATCACAATACGTCATGTTCGATCTGGAGCTGATTATAAAATGAAATAGGTTCTTCGAGTCGCGCAGCAATCCTGCCAAGGCTCCGCTCGTGCTCTGGCTCAATGGCGGTCCAGGCTGTTCGTCCTCGACTGGGCTCCTATTCGAGCTCGGCCCTTGCAACATTGCGGACGAGGGACGCAACACCACGTTCAACAAGTATTCGTGGAACACTCATGCTAACGTTTTATTCCTCGATCGTACGTTGCCATAGTTTTAATATGTCTCTCACATTTCACTCATCGCCTTTGTTATGCTTCTTTAGAACCCATCAACGTCGGCTACTCTTACTCCGAGAACGGCAAAGTCAACACTTCTCCCCTCGCCGCCGAGGATGTCTGGTCCTTCCTTGAGTTGTTCATCAACCGGTTCCCAGAGTACTCGGATACCCTTCATATCTCTGGCGAATCTTACGGCGGAACATACCTTCCCAACATTGCCCACGTGATTCACACCAAGAACAAGGAGATCAAGGCTCGTGAAGCAAAGGGATTGTTGCCGTTGAAGCCTGGATTCCAGAAGTTGAACCTTGCTAGCGTATTGATCGGAAATGGTAACGTTTATCTTTTGTTCCTTGTTATGATTGACGCTCATATACTGGATTGATAGGGCTGACTGAACCGCATACGCAATTCGCATCGGTGCCCGAGTATGCTTGCGACGGACCGTACCCTGTCTTCGATACGAACGGCCCTCAGTGCACGAGTTTGCGAGCCAAGGTTCCGCAGTGCCAGCGCTTGATCAAGAGCTGCTATGATTATAACAACCGTTTGACTTGTGTTCCGGCTGCGCTGTATTGCTGGTCTCAGCTCTTTGGGCCGTTCCAGGTGAGTCTATCTATTCTCATTCGGGTTTGAGTTTCAAGGGATTGATAAGTCGATTGGTTAGCAACTCGGACTTAACCCGTATGACGTCCGCCGCAAGTGCAAGAAGGACGAGGACGGTGATCTGTGTTACCGACAGCTCGAGTGGGTCGAGACCTATCTCAATGACGACAAGGTCAAGTCTCAGCTCGGCGCGGTTGCTTCGCGCGAGTTTAAGAGTGAGTATATTCATTTCACAAAATTTGTCCCGAAATTAATCATCATTTTTTTAGGCTGCAACATGCAGGTCAACCAGGCGTTTATGATGCAGGGTGATGGCATGCACAACGCTGCTTCTCTTTTGCCCGAGCTAGTTGAAGATGGTGTCCGTCTGCTTATTTATGCTGGTAATGCTGACTTTATGTGTAACGCTATCGTAAGTTTGCATCCCTATTCTATCCAATACCGTAAACTAATATGGTCTACCACAGGGCAACCTCCAATGGCTCGAGAACCTCCCGTCCACCTTCCAAGCCGAGTTCCAAGCCGCTAAACAAGCGCCATTCATCCCGCTCTCATCCAAGACCAACAAGCCCGCCGGGTTCGTCAAGACCGCGGGCGGCAAAGGCCAATTCACGGCCGGAAACGTCACGTACGTCCAGATTTACGAGGCCGGACACATGGTGCCGTATGATCAGCCCGAGGCTGCGTTGGATATGTTCGTAAGGTGGATTATGGATACGCCGTTGACGTTGACGAGTGGCGATTGGTGATTGTGAGAGGTTGGGAGTAATGTATTTATGAAGTTGATGATTTGGAATGGGATATGACTTTTTGATGGATGTTCAAGTGTTTGGCCGTTGGAGAGTGAACTACCAGGGGTGGGTATATGCGTGTAAATCTGACGTCAAGATACCCAGCACGTGGTCAGTTACATTAGACCTCCAGTTGAGCCGATCGTACGCCACCAACCCGCCACCAGGTCAACCCCACAAGTCGTTCACCAGTATATTTATCATAAGCTCAATATTGCCTTGAAAGTGTGAAGGGAATGCATGGTTAGGAGGCTGCTGAACAAGATACCCACCTGTACGTGCGTGCATCGCGCCTATTCATGGACTCGAAAGACTAGTGTCCTAACATGCCTCGTAGAAAACGTAAGGCTCCGCAGGATACACCCCCATACGAACCACCTTGCACAAAACAACAAGACTTATCCCCAAACCTCTCATCCGATGCCGGTCTTCTCGTCCGTATTGTCGCTAAATGCGTGGAACCTACGTTACGACAGACCTTCGCCTCGTCCCTCGCCACTGCGTCCCCATCAAATATCCAAATCGTCAAAAGACTCCTAGATCCACCCGTCGTCCCTTTTCAGCCCCCTCTTCACTGCGTCCGCTGTCACAAACCATACGACCAACACGAAAATAAGTAGGACGCATGTAAATCCCGCACCTGGACCCGGTCAAAGTGGTAGACTCCCGCCGTTGACTTAATATTCCAAATTGTCCCAAATTCTGTATATAGCTTGAGGCCAGGATCAAGTACTTATATCCAACCAGAATTCAAAACTGGATGAATTGGCATAACGACCATAATACTTCAAAAACCAAAACCAGTTCGTCTCCCGGTGTTTTACGGTATATGTTTCGTATTTCATGCGTTGAGTTTGTACGTGCAAGCGCGTCAGGAACGGCTTGCTGGTGGCTATATACCTCATAGAACTATCATGCACTCTGAAGTTTTACCTTGCTCAGGCAAGGTTCCACCGGCTCAAAAATGTCACTATGAGCTCTCGCCATCACGTGGCTGTGCACAAACAAGAGCGTAGCGGTCTGGTTTTTCCTGTCTTTTCTTTTCTCTGAGAATAGCCACGTCCGAAAGAGTCTGAAGCTGTAGAGTAAGAGTGAGCAGTCAGATTCTAGAGCGAAAATAGCGCAAGCACTTAGGATATTTTTATTTCAAAAATAGGCCCCATACAGCATATATGGTGATCTATGAAGTATCCTATGACATTACACGGGAAACTCGAATGATTTCTGGTTGCACCAAGTGAGCGTTTTCGCGTTGGGAGCTTCTAATTACACCTCTTCCTCAACTGGATACAGATCCAGTGAATTGAACAACAATCTAGGATTGAAGTCCTGCAGAGTTCGAATGGTACTCATACCCAAACTCCTAGAAAGTGCCACAAATATTGTAAGAGTTCAACGGTTCTCCCACAGGCGATCTTGTGATCTCAAACACGATGGACTCAGTTATCTGTCCTTGGGACTAATAGCCTGTGCAAGCGCTGACTCACTATCAAACGTGGTCAAATCCGACCTAACGTTTCCGCTTCTTGTAGCAGAGTCGAGAGATAAGAAATTGTGAAATGTAGCAAGATGCGAGCGCATATAAGCCACGAAAGTGCCCTTTCTTATCCATCAAGGAATCACCGAAGGCTCCAGTTAAAATCAATCAGAAAACACACGAATCGCTTCTGGATTCTTAGTCCAGGTGTCAGAACTACTGTTCTATACAGCTCTACAGCTATCCGGTCGTAGCTAGATGTAACAGCATGCATGTACTCTTCTGTAGTCAAATATAGCTCAGTGTGTGCTCGTAGGTATATAGGCCTGTGGCTGTACAAAGGGTTGGCAGTCGCCGCTGGCAAGTTTATGCAAAATGTCGTAATTGGAGATCCAACTGAACCACTACCACTGAGCTCAGTTCCTCTGCTATGTCTGAATATCAGAACTCGCTCCCTTATGTGACGTGGTTCGGTTGTAAGAACCACAAACGAGCAAGGTTGCTGTCGCCGAAGGCGACGCTCTAGAATGGGTAATAACGCTCGAATTATCCTAGTAATCTTGATATCTATAAGCCACCCAACGCCCTTGATTATGTCTGTTTACTTGAATCAGGTGGTATTATGGATTCACTCGTTTTTATCATTGTCCCCCCTTCCGGCGAGCATTGGTACGCGCGGTATTATTGGATAAGCCTATGACTGCACAAGCAGTGAATACCATGGAGTGTAGATGCTCCATTCCAAGTCGAACCGCACCCACCGAGCCCTGTGATGAGAAGTTGGGGGCAAGTTTGATATGAAATCAGGTATAACGATATCGATAGCTTTAAAAAAACAATATTTTAACCGGCAGGTACATCCCGTTGGGTCAAACATGAAAGGAGATCATTCGCAATCCGGAAATCTTAGTGGAAAAGTGCATACGGGTATGCCTTATGGATTGATAGATTTCCTAGGCCAGAAATGCTCTTGCCAGTGTTCCCCGAGCTTGTTTCGGTTAAGATCAAGATGCAAATAACCACGCGGGGACATCAAAGCAGTGTTTGTGGGAAAGAGGAGAAGCGCCCGAAGATCGGCGGGAACCCATACGAGCATATTGCCGTTGAATTCTATCCAACCGTCATCGTTCAATGTCCAGGCTATGTGAGGACAATCGATCTGGCAGCCTAGGTTGCACGGTATGCGTGGCTCAGAAATGGCGTGTAGGGAGTGCGCGAGTTGAGGTTGACCATTATTGATTTCTATAGCATCGTCCATCATTGGTAGGGCCAATTTTATGTCCCAGACGCGGATGGCGTTGTTGCTGCAGCCGGATATGGTGTATGCGCCATCTGGTGAGCACGCAACGGAATTGACGGAACTAGCGGGTCCCTGCAATGGACATCCTACTGGATGGTGAGTGTGTGCATCCCAAATACGTATGGTATCGTCCCTAGAACCGGATAAAATGTATGCACCATTTGGTGAATACGTAACAGAGTTGACAAACCGGGTATGTCCCTGCAGCGGCTGTCCAACTGGCTGACCAGTATGTGCGTTCCAGATACGTATGGTCCGGTCCTGAGAGCCCGATAAGATGTGTACGCCATCTGGTGAATAAGCGACAGAGGTAACATCGCCAGTATGTCCCCGCAACGGCTGTCCCACTGGCCGGCCTGTGTGTGTGTCCCAGATTCGTACGGTGCAGTCCCGAGAGCCGGATACAATGTATGCGCCATTTGGCGAGTACGTAACAGAGTTGATACCACCAGTGTATCCTTCCAGCGGCTGTCCTACTGGTCGGCCACTGTGTGCGTCCCAGATACGTATGGTGCAGTCCCGAGAGCCGGATACAATGTATGCGCCGTCTGGAGAGTACGCAACAGAGTTGATAGCGCCAGTATAGCCCTCCAGTGGCTGTCCTACTGGCTGACTAGTGCGTGTGTCCCAGATACATATAGTGCAGTCCCGGGAGCCAGACACAATGTATGCGCCGTCTGGCGAGTGCGCAACAGAGGTAACATCGTCGGTATGTCCCTGTAAGGGATCTCCTATTGGCTCGCCCGTGTATGCGTCCCAGATATGTATAGCATTGTTCTCCGAGCCGGATACGATGTATGCGCCATCTGGGGAGTACAACACACAGAGTATCTTTTGCTCGGGACCCCAGGTGAGCTCTCTCAGGCTCCTTGCGGTACTTCGTTCTGTTATCAGAGAACTTTGATGTTGACGATAGTGGTCTGAAATTGGGCTATGATTCGGCCAGAATGTCAAGGTTGATACGTAGATATGGGGAGTGCTATGGCTAGCTTCAGTCGATTTGAATGTGTCCGCAAATTTTGACATGTCCCACAAAAATTCTCTGATATCTTTATCTTTGAACTGGATCGCATTCTACAAAACTCATGATTTATCTAGCGGCACCCTTAAACTGATGACTTACCGAAGACCATTCCCACGCTTGATCAAGTGTACTGACGCCTTCCTCGAGCTTCTCGCTAAGGCTCATCATCTCCATCCACAGCAGAAATCTCTCTGACGCAAACTCACGAAGCATACTGAGGAGATCCTGAGATACTTCTGCCGACATACAATGGGCTGCCCAGTAGCGACAAGCGTACAAGAGCTGCTTAGATATAGCCTTAATCTCGACTCTCGCAGGTAGATCCGGCACATCCTTGTCGAACACATACGAGGACTCGAGGTTGCAGATGTTGAACGGCGGGTTCACCAGTTTCATTTCCTCGAAACACTGGTGCGCTAAATGTGTATGGCGTTTTTTTGCATCACAGTGAAACAAGCCCGATGGGTTCTTATCGAGGAGGTAGTCAGGAAACGACTCATGTAGTGTCGTAATCTTATGGCCTGTCATGTCCGATAGATGTAGTACCGAAAACAGTGGTCGTAGCGCCGCCCGCACCTTTCTAGTGCTCAGTCCTAGCAGATCAGCCATGACGTCTATTGACAGCGGCTCCTGAGCGCATACAACAGTATCGAGCACAAGTTTCATCTCAGCCTTATCTCGGCTAGTCATCTTTGGATTATCGAGTGCCGCTGCGAGTATGACGTTGTACAGGTCGTTTATACCCTTCTCGCTATCGTTTGACGAGTCTTTGGAGACCTCCAGGATCTCCTCGAGTCGGTCTTCAGCCCTGGAGAAGTTGTCGCACTCGAGGTACCGAACCACGGTAGAAGCGTAAACGAAAAGGACCCCCGATCGTTCTACGAGAGTGTTGAGATTGGTTGCCGAAAGGTGCATATGAAACTCAAGCCGCGCGTTTAAGTATGTCTTGATGTCTTCCCGGACGGTCGGGCGATCAAGTTCGTGCAAGCGCAACTCTGTAGGAATGCTTTCTCCATGCTGACCACGCATACGATCGAGTATCTTTGCGTCCGGACGACTTGCTACAAAGACCTTGACTGGGAGTTGCTGCGCGTACGAGAGCAAAGCGTCCAGCATTCGGTCTACGCCATCGTTGTTGTCACATTCATCTAGCGCATCGATCACAATCACGAGGTCGGCCGGGAGAGTGTCTTTCACGAGCTCGAGTGGTTTAACAAGCAGGTCATTGAGCTGATCAAGCAGCACCTGATTATGTACGTCCTGTTTCTTTTCTAGCGCCTCAGACAAGGCGGATCGGAACGGACGGGAGAAGCCAGATAGCTGATACGACATCGTCGGTACGATTCGGTTCACGTCGCGACACGACGGCAGCTGCCGAGAGCAGAAGAAGCTGGCCGCTAGCTTCTTGGAGTGGTCCAGCCGTTTGCAAAAGCTGTACGCGATCGTGGTCTTGCCGGTCCCAGCCATGCCGTTCAGCCAGTAGATCTTTTGGCTCCTGTCGTTGCACGCCCATTCATATATCTCTTCTAGAAGATCAACACGAGTGTTCTGAGTACATTGACCCCGAAGGTCGGATGATTCCGCAGAGTTGTATTTCGCGGCTGGAGAGTGAGGGAGGGACTTCAGCCGGGTTTCCTACCAGTGTCATTATACAATCAGATATGTTTATTAGCTTGTAACTAATCGTAACGCACCGTCGCCTGTTCGTCAACAATTCGTAACGTCTTGAAACCCACATCGCTCTATGCATGGATGAATATCATGTAAGCAGAACAGGGTGTTGATACTCGCCGCTAATCTCTGAAGCAGGGCTTGGATGCGGCGATAGTGTTCGAGTACCTCGTCCGCGTCCGTTACGTGCGTTCCTATACTAGTCTCCGATAGCCTCAATCGAACCATCTCAAGCTCTCGGTCAATTCCCCTGTCTCGCATGGTTAGCATGAGTATTCAACAAGTATTACAAAGGCTCACTGCGCGAAGTTGACGACAGTCGGCGCCATTATAGGTGGGGTCGATGCGTCGAAAAATCCTGCCAGGTCGTGGAACAGCGCGTTGAGGTCTTTTCGAAGTCTCTCATAGTCTGCACGGTTCTGGGCTGCGGTCTGGTCGTGTTGTCGGTCAACGTAGCACACACCCTCTCTATCCCGCACGTACCTCGAAGATCTCGATGCCCGCTACGATTCCTTCGACAGCCTGTTTGAGGGGACCGAAACTTTTAAAACTCCTGCCCAATATACTGGCGAGAGCCTTGGGCCCGGCCCAGCGTTCACGTTTGGCACTTTGTTCGGCGTTCGACGGTGCATGTAAAATAGGCGCCGGTCGTGAGTTCCGCGTATTGTCGTGTGGCTCTACGTTTGGCGGTGGCGCGGTAGGCGGTAAAAACGAGGGCTGGAGATACTCTGACATAGGCTGCGGGTTAATTTTAGTCATCAGTGGGGTATTTGCTTGCTGGGTTGATTGAGTTGATTGAGTTGAGGGTCCGGGGTCGCCAGATGAGCTTGGGAACAATTTGCTTCGCTTGGGACCTCGTCCAAAGTCTTTCCTGAGGCCTCGCTTCTTTTCTTCGCCCATTTTTTTCGTATGTAAGAAGATGCTCGTCAAAAGTCAGAGAAATACGGCGGATTCGCTGTTGTTGATTGGTGTGGTGAAGTTACTGTACTGGCAAGAGAATAACGTCGCTTACGTAAAAGCGACGGGCGCTTCGCTTTGTGTGGTCGTCTTTGGTACCTCTGTCTCGCCGCGTCGGCGACCTTGGGGACGTGGGACATTGGCTTGCCAAACGTCGGTGGCTGTGGCCACCCGGCATCAACAGGCACTTAGAGGTCTTGGGAGAGCTTTTCACAAGCATTTTTAGTTCTCATTCTAGTCAAAAGTATGTCGCATAAGACCCTATATTTGTTTTGGCTACTTTTTTGCTAGATTTTAATTGTATATCGGACAATTACCATATTAGGAAATATGTGTCCCGCTGCGTCGGTGTCCGGTGGGACGCGGGACATTGGAAATTCCGAGCGTCGCGTCGACCGTGCCCGGGACCGGGGACCAACGTTATTCTCTTGCCAGTACAGTAACGCCCAGTGCAGGGTCATGTGATCGCTTCCCATCACCAGTGCCAAACTACAGTAAACTCCACCGCCACCTACCGCCTGGCTTTTGTTGGGTATTCTCTCTAGTAATGTGATCCCGTGTTGTACCATCAGTAACGTGGTAAATTATGTCACTGCTCCACATTTCTGCCGTACGCCCTGGTCGACATAGTCCGCAAAACCCAAGGACACTACTCGGTTGTTTGGCCATCGAACTCGTCAATCTCCTTCCCATACAACTGGCCGCTATATCCTCCCGTGGATTTGCTCTAGATATCTACTCCGAATCAAGGATGCCACGCGTTTACTAGTCAAGGATTGACCACTTGGCATACTTAGATCTTTTTGAGGACACTTGCACGTTATAAGACTCTTTTGCTAGTGTAACAAAGAAGATACAGGGTTTTTGGGAATGTTGTGCACTCGCCACTTCTTGTAATCCCGCTCCACAAGCTGACGCAGCAATCAAACTCGTACACGAGACAAACACAAACATAAGCACAAACACCGCGGCTAGCGGAAAGCGTACCGTATGCCATCGGGGAAACATGTAGATAACACGAACAGTATCATACATAAAGTTATATGGTCGGTGAGAGCAGTTCTATATCACAGTATGGCTGTTCGCGAGAGAGCCAGAGTAGCCTAGATGTGCATATATCCTACGCACAACAGCACTGTTCTCAATGCCCTACGTTTCATAGCTCGCTTGGATCTCTCAAGGGTGAGATTATTCACATATAATTGATTTTTCAATCCCTGCAGCTCGCTGTCGCACTACCGACTATTGGCTCTCGCATGTCAACGCAATGAAAGGCTTGTTCGCATTCCCTAGCTTACTTCTATCCAGAAGCCTTTATTTCGGATCACCATCAATATGGACCGCTACTTCTGTACCTGCTGCGTTAAGCCAGATAAGTAGAATATCTAGTGATCTTGAGGCTGTATTGCGTGCGCTGTCTACATACCTTTTCGATGGCATATGGTACGCTTTCCGCTAGCCGCGGTGTTTGTGCTTATGTTTGTGTTTGTCTCGTGTACGAGTTTGATTGCTGCGTCAGCTTGTGGAGCGAGATTACAAGAAGTGGCGAGTGCACAACATTTCCGAAAACCCTGTACTCATTCTGAGGACTGCATGCTTTCCTAATCGTGGTCGATCTGTGAATCAAATTCTAAAGCATCAATGATACTACCCAATTTATGGTACACCCCTCAAGTTACTCACCTCAACTCCGTCCGGCAAAATCTAATACTATAATACAACACACGTATATAACCACTCCTGCGGGAATGTTTTCTTACGTACGGGGTTGACTAGTTGCCCTTGTTTGGTGGCATATAAAGCGCCGAATCTTTTTGACGTCAATACTGTCTCAGTTGTGTAGCTTGTTCATGCTTGCCGGACTTGGACCTTGGACGGCATGAGTACGCTGATATACTCGTTGGCTGACTGCCATCCCATTAATATAGAAATCGATAATTGAGCTCCGTGTCTCTTCATTCTCGCCGACTGTTGACGTCCAAGATGTCGCAAACATTCAGACTGCAGCAAGAGCTCAAGTATGTTCCTTCTTTCGAATGCCGTAGACGGAATCCTGACCTGCAACAGGGGAGGCACAAGCTGATCGCAGAGGGTCCTTCAGGGCCGTCGATCATCAAAGCCAAGAAGCGAAAACCCCACACCGAGATCTCTCTAGATGCATAGCTACTTATCCAAATCTTCAAGCAAACCGAACAAACTATCCTTCATCACAACCTCTTTTCATCCATCGCCAATGCCTCCCAGTCCGACCTGAATTGCATGAGACGCATGGTTGAACCACTGGTAATCGCTGCGCTCAATCCGCTCCATTGCGTTCGGTGCCACAAGCCTACATGCAGCAAGAAAATACAAGTTGGGCTTGTCATATCCCTCATATTGAACTAGAATACGACTCGCAGGCGTCGTCGGACAATTTCGACTACCAGTCCTCTGAGGATGACTGGTCTTATCTTGAAGGTCGCATGAAAGGAGATATGCTGAAATTTCCATGCTGCAGGTGGAGGTTTAGGAAGAGGGTAGGCGAACCGGCGCGCGAGAGAAAAGAGGCGTGCGTTTCGGAATGGCATACAGTACTACTGATCCGAGCAAGGTCGAGTACTATACGGCCCACGTCAGCTACCGCCAAGGGATATGAGCAAGGGACGAGTTTATCCTAATAACAGGAGGCTACGGTATCGGAACACGAGCGTGGTGACCTGCGAACAAGCAGGATGTGCGTCAAAGAGCTAGTCGTTTTTATTTCAGTTGTCTATTTATTTCGTGTCTTGTGTGTTCTTATAGTCTGTAGGCTAATATCTGATAAATAACTCGGGCGCCTTGTTCTTGTTGTTTTTTTTACCAGTCAAAGATGTAAATTATCCCGTGAGGTGTTCGAAAAACGAACATTACACGAACTCATGGTGAAAAGATCGAAGTACCGTGCTAACGTTATGGATAAGTTTAGTACTCAGCTGTCTGGTTGATGATGATGTTGATGATAAAATCTGGCACCTATGCCACTAGTAGAGCCAGCAGCTGCCGGGGCGCGGTGCCTAGCTTTTGAGTGTTAGGCCTGTTGCCGGACATGAATATATGCGTTCGTATCTTATAGGATCACGGCGTATGACGTCACGTTCGGGATTAACCGAGTCTTGCACTGCAAAGTGGAGGGTCGCAGACCAGCCCGCTTACAGGCACAGACCCTGAAAGTAAGCGATGTGCTGACTCCGACCACCGCCCACCTCGGTACTCGACCTGCTCATCACCACAGACCAAGATGGGCCAGTCGGCACTCCACAGACGGGAATCTACCATAATCCCGGTCTGCGCCAAGGAAAGACCGACGCTGGATTGTACAAGTCGGCGCAGGTGCGTATCACGCAAACCGACGCGGCCCGTCGAGGTCTAGTTGCTCGACATCCCCGCCCGCCTACCACGCCTGTTCGCTCGTATATCGACTACCTGAATCAATATATAAACATTTTGCTCCGTATCTCACTGTTCGAGTGCTTGAAATCCGCCTGACGGTCCAGCATTGGCAAGCGCATGTATGCGCTCACACAGACCAACATGTTGCGCCCTCGGTCGGCACGAGTCTGCGTATCATGTGCGCTCGGATCGCGGCGGCGGATCGAAATTGGCCTATATAGGAGCCGAGTGGGGCGGTGGGAACCTGCACCTCTCCACCACCGCCCTCGCACCGGTAAGTCGCTCTACATCCGCTGCTCCGGCCCGACTGACCACGCGATCCCTCCCCGCCCTCACATCGTCTTCAGTAGCGCGTACGCACACATCATACTCCTTCACCGTGAGTTGCTTGTTGTCCGTTCCGCGAGGCTTGTGACCGACACTTATGAAACCCGTACAACAGATCATTTCGTTCGAACTCCGACCATCGACGATGGCCTTGCTCGTCGACTCCCGCGTCATGGGTGTATCCTGCCACCATACGACAGCTGGTATCACTATTCACGTTGGCTATCCATTGTTGCACCGTCTGAGACGAACGTGTACTAGTAGCAAATTTAATATACGCATTTTATTATACATTTCTATCGCCCAGATCTGGACAAAATACCCTAAATAGACAAGCAAAGCCGGTATCGGTTGGCGCTGGCAGACACCTGCATACAGGTTGCTGACAAGTGACAACCGGCGACCGGCGTCGGTTGGCGGAGTGCTTGCCGGCGGGGGATGGCACCAACCGGCCGGCCGGCGGGGCCTGTACCGGCGCGTACCATCTCGTCATGCAGAAGTAGGCGTCATGCCGGGCGCCGCTAACTGATCGGTAGGCGGACGTAGGCGTGGACGAAACCATCGCAGGGTGAGCATGATCTGCGGCTGTGTGGAGCGCGCAGACTCCGCTAGCATGCGCCAATATTTGCGGCACAACCCGGCGCACACAGGCGCTGACTCCGCGGTCTGTGGGGGGCCACTTTGCAGTGTTGGTCTCTGATCGGTCGCCGGCCGCCACCATGAACCGCCGCACATCAAGCACCTCTTGACGCCACAGGAAGTGTTACATTATATAAGGTCTACGGTCAGCAGCCGCGCAAGTAGACCACCTCAACCGCCACCATATCCACTACTACGACTTCACCTATGGCCACCCTACACAGAGAATCCGGTTTGCCTTATGGGGTGTGGAAAGGACTCCAAGAACAGGAAGCAAAACCCCGGTGCGTGCGCAAATCGTATATGTGGCGGCTAAGACGACACTTGTGCTTACACACCCTGCAGGAAACGTAAATCCCCTCCAGACCATGTTCTATCTGGTTCGTCTCGCATGAAGCAACAGAGAAAGGCTCCAAAACTCTTGGCCGACGCGGAGCTTCTCCTTCGCATTGTCGATACCGCTAGAGAAGAGACCCTTCGATATATTCTCACAACTTCGATCACAAAAGCCTCCCCGGAGGAGCTGAAAGTCGCTAGAAAGCTCTTTGGTCCACTCGTTTCTGCCGCCGAAAACCCTGTCCACTGCGTTCGTTGCCACGAGTCGTTCGTGCCACATGAAAGCGACACGGGGGCGTGCAAGATTCCACACCTGGAACCGGAATGGGCTGGAGATGGCGAGTACAACGATTACGATTATCCGTTATCCGACGACGAAGAAGACTGGACTGATACGTATGACTTTATGCGGTACCCGTGCTGCGGACAAAAGTACCGAGAAGATCACCCGGACATGGTAGACGAGTTTTGCATCCGTTGGTCGCATACGATAGATCCAAATGAAGTTGAGTACTACGTCGATCCTAAAGCAAAGGGGAAAGGGAGGAAGAAGCCCGTCATGTATAGCTACGCGTTCCAGTCTCAGCGGTTCACGGACAAGAACCCGAACGTCATCACCTGCAAGCAGAAGAAATGTCCAGGGGCCTAGTTTGTCTCATTCATTTGTTCGCGTTTTTTGGTCTACAGCTGATCTAGTTTTGTTTGCGCCGTATTCAGTTTTCTGTAGCTAGCTGTTTGCTCTTGGTTTTATTATCTAGTTGTATTTGTGTTTGTTGAACTCGCAGCTGTATCCACACTTAATAAGCATTATTTTATGTTTGGTTTTGGGGCAAGTACATCGCCGGAGTATTCTCAGTCTCATCTGCAAGGGGTCGTCAGCTGCAGGCGGCTTGTATCCGATCGGCGTGGGCGAAGGGACTCACAGGGAAGGGACAGCAGACAATACCATTTTCGGCACGTAATCGATCGATCGAAGCAATCAAACTCTAAGCCAATGATCAACCACACCTTCTGCAGTTATCCTGGGCACTTCCTGGACTCACCAAGCATGCAGTTTGTTCAAGATACAACTCTGTTCTCCTTCATCGTGCGAATCACCAAAATATCAGATGCCAATGCTCCTCAAGGAATATCCTTTTTATAGGCTCTTCCTTTTCGACGACTGTGGGTTAACGATCATCATCGCGTGTTTCGACCGAGCCTTAGTTTTCTACTTCTTCTGGCTCAGCATAACATTTCCACCTCCATTTTGACCAAACGCAAGCTCCGACTACCCTAAGAGGATTTTGCGGCGCCAAGATGGTGAAATGTCCCGTACCAAACAATCTTCGAATACTCATTCCTCACCACGTGAATCGTCAAGAAAACCGAACATATCGCCCTTCCTTATGCTCTCTGTCGGTGTTCGTCAATGCTTCGTTAGAGTTGGACTTCCGAACGCTTGAGACATTTTCTGGTAGTCGCATTGGATTCACCATCCTGCACAAGCAAGCGATCGGCCGTGTCTCTTGAAGTTCTGCGAGTTTCTGGGCCGGGCCTGTATCAAAGTCTTACGATCAAAACCCTACGCTTATATTGAATACACTGCTTGCGACAACTAAGCCTTACATGTCAAGCGGCACAGTGACTAGAAGTTTCATGTGAACCGGTTTCGTTATTCCCGTTGGTTCTTACTCTGCTTGTTCATATTTGTAACATATCTAGAACCATTTCTAGAGTTTATGGTACGTCAGATTCCACGTAACTGATCCGATCAAACTCGTACCTGGAGCTGACCTGGAGCTGATCTAGACAACCACATCCAACTCCGTTGCTCACTACCTCAACTTGCGTAGATATCGCGAAAAATAGCACTTTGACTCAAGGTACGGTTTACATCAATAACTTAAGAATATGGCTATGGCAGAGAGACTTGCGCTGACGGGCTGCAACTTAGTAGGCGAAAAAGCGGTAGCCAAGCTCCACCTCCATCCGCGTTCTTGCCCCCTGCTAAGATCCTGAATATCACTATACCTCCAAATCTCAATGGAACGAAACGACAAGTAAGCTTCTGCTCTTATATATCATGAACCGGATACTGAGTTTGAGCCGAAGGAAGCGTAAACCACTTCCTGCAGGCCCATCAGGGTCGTCGAACGTCAAAAAGCAAAAGCCTCGCACCGAGCTCTCGCCAGACGCGAAGCTCCTTATCCGTATCTTTCAAAAAACCGAACAACCAGACCTCCAACGCGTCCTTTTTTCGTCCATAGCCAACGCCTCGCAGTCCGACCTAGATGCTATGAAACGCATGCTTGGGCCATTGGTAACCTCTGCCCTCAACCCGCTCCACTGCGTCCGGTGCCACAAGCCCTACCTCCAGCAGGAAAACAAATATGGCGCTTGTAAAATCCCTCATCTCGAACCGGACTACGAGGACGAGGACTACGAGCGCTCGTCAGATGGTTTCGATTA
>WSTH01000224.1:0-32303 GCA_019616345.1 Ceratobasidium sp. 395 | reverse complement strand
TTTGTGGGTGTGGTACACGGGTATGTGTTTTTAGCGCCGCGGCCCTGAAATTTTGTTTGGCAATGACTAATGAAAACTGCAGTAAAGATATTGGCGGCGAGTTCAATTGGAACAAAATGCAAACTGGTTCGTTGCATGCCGAGGAGAGTGCCTAAATTATTTCGATTTGAGTTTGATCATATACACACTATGGCCATAGCACCGCTATAAGTTACACGAAGCGATTTTAGCTCGAATCGAGTACCAAATCCATAGCTGAATCGCCTCCGTAGCGGCCACTGTGATAAGCACTATTGTGGCTCATTCCGGCGCTTCGACACGAACCTTGCTCTGGCCAACCCTCCTAACTATCCGTTAGGTCAGACCCTTAGTGCTTGTACTCCCACTCCCACTCGTCTGCGAATAGCTATATCGGGCAGCCTATCCACTTAAGCACTTGTAAGACCTCATTTTTTCTATTGTTTGTATCTAGCCGTCGTTCAAACTTGGTAGTTAGCAACTCATGGCTGGGAGGGAGACAGTGCCGAGTGGTTGGACCAACCTATCCTGCCGCCTCAAACTCCGCTCAGTTCTTCGAGAGCAAAGGCTTGAGGTTTTATCATGTCAACCAAGTCTTGGGTTTTCTTTTAGCTGCACAATAACACAACAATGTCTTTTGTATATGCTAGTACAAGCGCGGATAGACCAGGCGCCTCATAGATACAGCAATGATTGGGAAAACAAAAACAGCCAAGATGGCGTCGATACCATTCACGAACAAGACTGCAGTCATTTAGCAGGTTCGATGTAAAGTATTTGAAATGGTCACGGGGCTCGATCGGCAAGGTAATGTGCCGCGCGGCGCGAGGCGCTCATGCATAACGTGATCTATCCGTAACAATACCAGGATGTTTGGTGTACTAATACAATTGTTGTACGCCACTCGCACCAATCAGAGATACTTTCTTTTTATCATTGAGCCACGCAACCCCTGATTTTGAAGCTGTATTTCCTCATGACCGTGGGTTCAGTCACCATTCTGCACCACTTTTCATTCTGATCACCAGCTCAATGTGATGCACTGTACCAAATGCTCTGAATTAAGTGCTCTGGCATCACTAGTTTGCTATTTATTAGTACCTGCGACGATACATAAAACGCTTGGTAGATCAATTGATGCTAAGGTGGGGCGTTCAGTCTTGATGATTAGGCTATCCTATTGTGTAAGGGTCGTGCATGCCGACGCTATCTTACATACTCGGCACAGCCTACGGCTATGCCTTTCTTACCTCGCTCGCATACACCCTGTCTTCCCCCTTTCGTTTCGTTTTCTATTTCACATTCGTCCATTCTCTCGCATTGAAGGCCGCCCACTCGTGTGCATACTCTCTATACTTTCTCAAATCCGAGCCGTCTGGCAAGTCTATCTTGAGTTCACGCTAAGTCTCGACATAGCCGACACTCTTGCGTTCGATACCTAAGGTCCTTCGGACCTCACATATTGCCAACGAGAGATCCTAGCTCGCCACATCCAGCGGAGGCGATGTTTTGCATCTATTTCTGACACGAACAGGGTCGAAATTCATGAAACCTACATATAAGGTACTCATAAAGCAGCCCTATTGTAGATGTAACGATGCCGAAGTAGTAAATTGCGGCGGATATTTTATATCGTTACATTAAAAGACACAACGAAGAAACATCGTGAATGTTGCGCGTCCCGCCACGTCTGAACGATATAAAATTAGCTTGTGATGTATGGTGCCACCACCTATTAGGGTTTAGGTGTACCTTATGTCTCACTCGCCTTGACTTCTCGTTACTAAACCAACCCAGGGTTGGAAGTTACGTAGCCTTTGGCGGACCCGCAAATACAGGGACCTTAGTCTATGCTTGTGCATCGTATGACATCCACGCGTTCCAAAAGACTATGTCACTCGTTGTCACAGTCAACAAAAATCCAAATGCCCATAGGTCATTATATCCGGTAGGATGGAATTCTCATACAGTTCTAGTGCATGCTAGCGTGAAAGAGTCAAAGTAGTGTCTGGTGCGTTCGGCTTGCTAAATGTTAAACAAAACAGCAAGATTCGAAGGATATAGGCGTGTGACATATATCACGAGAGCTTAGCATATATAGCTTAACCTCAGCCAAACCTTACAAAGGATACTTAGCCCGACGGATAATGTATGTCGATGGCCATCAGCTCTTGCATCTCCGTGTCGATTTATGGATGGTTTTTTTGAATCGTTAATCTATCGCCAGGTCAAGGCATGACCTTATGTACCGACACCAATAACACTACGACTCACTGAACTATAACTTGTTAAGAGAGTGTGTGTAAAGTTTATGATGTGAGGAGCTCCAGAAGACTAATCGAAGGTTGCTCGAGGTCGGATGCTGAAAGATGGCAAGCACCACTAACGCTTCCTCGAGTCGAATAGACTAACGCTAAGGCTTGGAAAGACATGGAAATATTGGGCACAAATACGGTGGGCCAATCTGCGGTGAGCTGGTGACGCAGCTACACAACTACTTCAATTGCCTTCTGTTTGGATACATTGCTAAGATACATCGCAGGGATAAGAGTGAACGCAGCTGGGTGGTATACGAGGCTAATCCAACACTCCAGGTGCTTCGTGTGACTCAACTGGCTGATATCAAGGATGTAAATAGCTACATTACAAGGTTGAAATCTTCTCTGATGCTTGTTCGGCAGAAATTCTCTCATGGGGAGTTTTTGCCCAGAGCATATTAGCTAGATCCCACACACCGACAGCACAAACATCTCGGGAATAGGGCTTTACTCCGTCGGATATGCAGCTAATCGCGCCAGGGAGATCATATCTCTCGTAGGGAGGCTGATTGCTCAACACCTTGGCTCACACGCGCGAATCAGTTACTAGCCTGGCATCCCGCAATTCGACGCTACCTACCGCAATCAACAGACATCCAAGCGCCCATAGGTCAGCGTATCTAGTAGGATAAGGTGAAAATGAGTCTGTGCTTTCGTTGAATAGCTCTGGCGCATGCCATCGCGATGGATTCAATGCGATATGCGGAGTGTATACGACGCGTGCTAACATCGGCCGATCTGAGTGCTCGTATTGGCAGGCGAACTCAAATCTGCTAAGTTTCGCAACGCCTTTTCGATCGACGAGGGCTGTTTCCTAGTCGTATATTTGAGTGTAAGTAATGTCAGCAGTCCTTCAAGGTTAGTTTAGGCACCGTCGAAAGATTTCCATGGATAACTGAACCTGTTGGAATCTGATCGTGTAAATAGAGAACAGCATTTGTTATGCCTTGGATCTGAACCAGACATTGTCAGAAAGGGGGGGAGTAAGCTACAATCACGCATATATTGACTCGCCAGGTTCAGTCGGTCTTGATAACCGAGATTTTGGGATTGTGCACGGCAGTACTGTGAAACAATACCTCAAATCTACTAATGACCACTCACCGCAGTTAAGATATACTTACCTCTCCTAACGTTCCGTTCGAACAAAACTCAGTTAATATTGCGGGCGCCTGGGGTCGACTAACTGTTCCCGCATGCGTGTCGTCATAGCCCAAGAGTGTACAGACGTTGGGGTGTTTCAACTGGCGCAAGAGGGCCAGTTCGTGATGAATACCCTTTTAGATAGTGAGCGAGTAACTTCCACAATAGTTAAAAAAAATGTGTGCCAACCTGTTTAGCGGAGTCAAGGAGGTCGCCTGAGAGAACTCCAGGTACCAGCCTAATACCCTTCACGTTCACCTGCGGAAAATCCAAGTCACTCGCACCCCATCAGTTGTAAAAGTGTGAAAACAGCATACCTCAACCGAACGACGAAACAATCCAGGAGAATACGTCCCGCTAAATAAAACGCAATGAGCTCTAAAACGGCGATGCATAGCTGTAGTAGCATTACCGCCACCACCAATAATGAAGGTCAATAACTTCTGCGCCTTTGTAATTGAACGTTCGTCTGTAAGTGATTATAATCAGACGTGTATAGGGCAACCCTCTTTCTCAAGCATACCTCCAACTGCCTCGACAATGACCCAATATTTTCTTTTTCGGGTGATCGGGGATGGTAATCTTACCCGTGAGATTGGCCACGTCCGGCGAGATTTGAGGTAGTTGACGACTGGCATTCTCCAAA
Organism: Ceratobasidium sp. 395; assembly: GCA_019616345.1. Lineage (NCBI taxonomy): Eukaryota > Fungi > Basidiomycota > Agaricomycetes > Cantharellales > Ceratobasidiaceae > Ceratobasidium > Ceratobasidium sp. 395. Next base: position 28,178 of record WSTH01000224.1, on the reverse strand, counting down.
AGTACGGTGAGGTCGCCAAGGCATTCAGTAGCGGTAGGTCTTTGATTCCCATCTTGGTTCCAGCAACGCAATATCACCGCCAGGGTTCCGTTAGTGATCCAAGGCGCGTTGGGCATAACATGACGGCCACCAAGCGGCCCCATGTTGGATAACTGAGCCATTGAATACGGTGGGGCACCGTCGATGATATTCGAGATAACCTCGTGCTCTGATTTTAGTTTGGGATACGGATCGATTTCAACATACATCTGTAAGACTCCTCGCAGATCAACAAAGTGGATGAAGCTGTATGCGGTCTCTCACCCAACATGCAACGCATCCAAAAGACCACATATCGGCGCGAGGGGTTGGCCAGGAGCTGTCGTCTTGTGTAATTAGTTCAGGACTTAGATATCGCGCTGAAATGGCGTCGTCGTTCGGAGCTGCGGTCTGAGTATTGGTTGGAAGATTCGCCGTGAGCCTCGCAAAACTTATCAGAGTCAGTTTTAGAGTTCCCTTGCTGTCCGAGAGAATGTTGCTCTATTCAAGAAGATGTGTGCTTATTAGCAAATAAACCTTCATGGAATGCACATACTGGGGTCAAATCCCCATGGGCTAGGGGAGAGGGGAGGTTGTGAAGGAATTTCAGAGCTCTTAGAATTTGCAACATCTAATATTTCCCGGTATTAAGACTGAGTGCTCGAGTCCTTCAGCCGTTCAAGATGGTTTACTCACGCAGCGAACAGGGAAATACTCGTCGAACAACGAAGCTGCCTCAAGAGCCTGGCCAAACGGTATGCATTGCTGTACCAGCAGAACAACATTTACTCACGTCGCGTAGGTTTCCCCCGTCACAGAACTCCATTACCAATCCCGGGTACTTGCCATAGGATGCATCGATTCCAAGCAGCTCAATGATATGCTGGTGCTTGATGCTCAGCCGTTCCCGTACGGCCCGTCGCAAACCCTTGGGCAGGTTGTTTGTTCAGGTCGGGATAGGAACCTATTTCAGAAATACAGGAAATCTCGTACCTGCTGGAGCGGGTCGATTGTAAAATCATGCGAGCTCAATCCTCCTGGCGCCCGAAGCACTTTTACTGCAAACATCTGAGACGAGCCAGATGAATTAGGGTTTGGTGGAGCGGCGCCACTGAAGTAGCTAAGTAGATTCCGGCAAATGTGAGTTTTATATACTCAGCTATAACCCAACAAATAATGCTTACTGCCAGACGTCCGCCATTCGCTGCGTTGATATCTTGCTGTTATCCAGTTTTGAGAGTAAATTTGTGTAGTCTTGAATACCCTCTGGCCAATCAAGCAATTCTTCGTCGAGACCGTTCGCGGAGTGAAGTGGCGTACTGGTCGAAGGGTTCAATTGGCCTCTCTCGATTAACTCATTGATGGCACCTAAGAGCGAAGTGGACGTCGGGCGTGCTACTTGATGAGGATGCCAGCACTGTTTGATTATACCCCAGAGCGTATCAGTCAGACAGCTCGCGGCATATGGGAACTCAGGTTTGGTGCTTGGTGCTCTTCCAGATTTTATAGCCAAGCTAACACGGTGTTCGTTTGTGATAACGTGATATGGTCGGAGTTGGCTGAGAATCTGGGGGGTGGATATCAGCGTCAACTCGATCCGACAGAAGCACGAGTTGGGTTTACCTCGAGTGCCACACATCCATACGCCCAAACATCAGAAAAGACAGTTGGCTTACTTTTGGGATCTGTAAAAAGCTCCGGGCTCATATACCGGGATGTGGCGTGAAACTTGGAGGATAGGTCGGACACGGTAGGCTTGGCGCTATCGTCAGTAAACCTGGAGTGACCAAAATCGCAGATTTTGGGGGTCCCAACTTCGGTAACAAGGATGTTAAGCTACAATTGAAATTTCAGCCTAATCGGCAAGTAAACTTCGGACGCTCCGAACTCACGCCTTTAAGGTCGCCATGTACAATAGAGAAACTATGGATATATGCGAGGCCCCTAAGCGTACCGACCAACTCCAAGTGAATTGGTCAAGATATTCCGCGCCACCATTGGAACCATTTACCAATTCTACCCGGTGAGGTTTATAGATAGGATCAACTAGGTACTGAACATACAACTCACTAATCGGTCACCTTGGGGGTTTATAACAAAGGACCCACCTCGGCAAGTGTAGCCATACAATATTCGCTCACAGAAGATGGCATCCCGTCCGGAGAGTCCAGCACACCCACAAGTCGTAATAGATTAGGGTGGCCGACCTCTCCCTGTAATGTTCGCCACACTCCAAGTTCTCGGTTAAGTTTCTGTGGTAGGTCATTCATTCGTGCTAGCGTTGTGTTGGAGATAATCTTACTCTACGTGCTTTCGCTAACACGAATTCCGGATCGAGCCTATGTGTTTCAACACGAACTGTCTTGATAGCAACCTAGAATCAAATTTGTCGTAGTGTTCAAGGTTCGGAGTAGTGGTGTATATATTACCTTTAGTTTCGGCGCTCCGGGTTGTTGAAATATACCGCTGACCAGAAAACGCGCATCAGTAAGGGCCAGTTTTGATTAAACAATGAGCAGCTTACGGGTATACATCCGCAACTCCTCCTCGCGCGACTTGATCCTCACTTGCGTGAGTGTTCTCCACAAAAGCAGATACTTCAGGAATGCCCAGGGACCTCGCTGAAAGCATAGCTTCGCCGCAACTGAATGATGATATTATTCGTCGAGGGCCTTGAACACAGGGGGCTGGCTGGAGGACGCCAGGCCGTATTGATACTATAACTCACGGCGAGAGGGTGGAGAGACGCACTCGACACTAAGATTTCGCACCAAACTCGACTGGACAGGTGGCTCATGTGTAGGCAAAATGACCACCTGAAGGCCAGGAGGAAGCCAAGGCTGGAGCATCTCTGCAAAAGAAATAAATGCATAAATTCGAAAATTGGCACCAGGTGGCTACTAACTCGAGAATGCTAAATTACTATCCGACTAAGTAATACACGAACCGAATCAGGAGTGGTCGACGAGGTTGAGGTCAAACAGCCGAACTTATGAATCGGCTCTACCAATAAAGCCGATATTTGGCTCTGACCAAGCGACCAATAACAACTACAATTGCTCAACCATTATGCAAACGCGAAAGGACGATACCGCTTTCGTTTGAAGGTTGACCAATAATCTCACGGCTGTGAGTTACAATAGATAGGCAAGAATTACCACTGGGTAAATTAGTCCGGTCGGCCTAAGGATTTTTTATCATTGAGAACTGGGAGCTGGTGAGACGCAGCCTGCAGAGGCGAGGAGTGTCGTTTCGGCTGGAGTATTAGGTTCACGCGGTGCTATGAGCTGGTAATCGGAAGACAGCATATGTACTCTAACATTGTGTATGCTCACTCATTAGTTTTCAAATAAGTTTGAGGCTACTGTATAACTTATGGCTTAGCTTGAATAAGTATACTCGGTTGATTCACAAGTACTGTAGATGTGTTAGTTGGGAGTTGATTTTCACGATAATGCAGAATCGGAATTAGACATCGTAATCTGTGACACAGAGAGGTTGACTCGTCGAGTTGAATGCGGAGATTTCCCGCTTCATCTGATTCCCGTTCGTAGCGGGTATCGGAAACTAAGACCGAGTCACCAAATTCGACCGGCTCGGCGCAACAAAGCTAGAGGTATCACACCTTTGCCCAAAAACAAATTTTACGCTATGAGTACACAACCAAGATACAGAATCTCGTTCCCCGGCGAATAGGTAAGGGGTACCACAGGCGTTGGGTGAGACTAGTCGAAGCCAATGACAACGAGACCGCAAAGGCGCCCAGGGTTCGGCTAGAGGCACTAGGCCGTCAGGCATTTGGCGCGAGGCGTGTTTTGGAGGCGTGGTGTGGTCGTGGGGATGAGCGAGAACGTTCGGCCTGCAAGCATGCACAGCACGTTGCGTCGAAGCAGTGCAGTACTAAACTGGAGAGCAGGTTAGGATGACGCTCGAAGTCATGGCTCGAGAACAGCGTTCGATACAGCGCCCGCTTCACACGAGTCTTCAAAGACAGCATTTCTGGCATAGGGAAACGATCAAAGGATCTGGTAAGCTCTTGAAAGGAACATTTTGAAGCTCAGCGAGAACTTTGTCAAGTGAATCGGCGTTAAGCTGCTTATGCCGATATTTGGGTGTATTGACGGATCCAAAACCCTCGCAGCACTCGACCATCACCCCATTTGGCAACTTTTACCGCCTGGACACGGCGTTACACAGGCACCTCGGACATGCGACGACAAGATAGCCGCTTACGCTCCTCTCTTGTTCTGTTATGGAATCCACTATCAAGATCTGAAGGGTGTTCATTTATCTTAAAGGCCTCACGGCAGATACTGGCACCTCCAGGCTCCTCTTCTGACCCAGCTGCATCCATCTAGTCCCAAGTTGCACACCAAATGCATCGTATGGTTGATTCCTTTAGGAGCTGGCGGCATAGTCGGGCGGGCTCCGATGCATCGTCTCTGAATGCTCCCGAGCGTCGGGCTCGAAGAGGCTCTCGCTCTCGCTCTCCGTCCCCTAACCCCTCAATGTCGTATGAGCGCCAACAAGGATTGGCGCGACCCGAGCTAGCTGTGCCACCGCTGCCGCCGCAATCACAAGTACAATCGCAATTGCAACCACAAATGCAACCTCAACCGCGAACGCAACCCCAACCGCAACCACGCATCGTACAACCGCAACAGCAGCCGCAATCTCAGGCTCGATATCAGCCCCAGCACCAACTCCAGCCAGATACTGATGTAGAAATGGCCGACCCCGTCTCTTCACCTCTACGGGCTTCTCACCAGAGCAGGTCGTCGCTCTCAGTTCCTACGATTGTAGCCCCGGCCCCTTACCAGTATGGATCTAACTTCTCCAATAACTCAACCCGTTCGCGGTCGAGGTCGCCCTCCAACCTGGCGCCCCCAGAGAATGAGTTGAGGGCGTCGATGGCTCTGAGCACCCAGTGTGCACTGTCGTTGGCGACGGTCGCTGCGGAGCTGGCGCCTATCCCGTGCATCGGTGTTTTGGTTGGCTGTTTGACAGTGGTGTTCCAAGCTGTCGAGAAGTCGCGCGTGAACAAGTGAGTTGCGTCAGAGATCACACTTGATGTGTACTAACGATATGTTCAGAGAACAATGGAAGTTGTTGCAAGGACGTTGTGTGATGGTCAGCCGTATTGCCGGTGCTCAAGTGACGAACTATGGCGGAGAACACTATAGTGGGCTGCAGCACGCATCTGAGATTCTTCATGAGTAAGTTCTTGATACGAATTCGTAGGGTCGTTACTGACATTTATTCGGTAGTGCCATCAACCATATCGGCGAGCGTGCCCATTATTGGAACCAAATGCACGAGCTATTGGCGTTTGTTCAGTTCCAAGGGATTAGCGAGGAAATTAGGGCTCATTTCTCCACCCTCGACTCGTGCTTGAACTTATTCTCGGCAAGTATTGCTCATCCCGTACTGGAGTGTTGTCTGATGTTATAGACCATAGTACGCCACCGATGTCGCCCAAATGCAATGGGTCGGCGAGTTCGACGCTGTTCAGAGGCGAGAGATCGCCCAGCTCGAGCAGATGCGCACGCTGATGAATGGGATGGACCTGAAGCTGGATGCGGCGGCCAACACTCAGGACACGATAGTGAAAGTAACATCAGAGACCTTGACGCTCCTGCAGAATATTATGGACGAGAAAGTGGCGGTACGAAGCCGTGGATTTTCCCAAAGAAGCGATGCCTGAAATTATTCTTCTCATAGATTTTGCAAAACCAAACGACAACGCCGGTTGCGACGTATGCTGACGCCCAACAGATCGTCCAAACTATCCGAACTGTGACCAACATGCAGCTCCCTACCAACCTTCTTGTCGGGCGCCAGTGCATCCTTGACGCCAACGTGCCGATCAAGACAGGTGTCACTTGTGACATCTACTCAGCGTCCTTCTTGACGAATGAGAAAGTGGCGAAGAAGGTGTTTAGGATCGGGATGTCGGAGAAGGAGCACGTCGAGCGATATGCTCATGTGAGTCCCCTCGGGTTCAAGGGTTAGGTAGAGGCTAATGGGCCATTGGTGATGACAGAGGTTCCTACGAGACGCCAAGCTGTGGGCGACGTTTAGGTCCGATTACACTTTACCGTTCTATGGGATTGGCATGGAAGCATTCGAAGGAGACCGGCATTTCCAGCTGTCAGTGGATTTGGACCCGTTTGTCATCAGGGTTAGCTAACGGGCTGTTAGATACATGGTATCGCCTCTGATGAAGAACTTCGACGCGGTAAGAGTCTATGTTTGAAGGACGACCCGGCTGTCCTAACCTATACTTTCAGGTTACGTACCTGAAGCAGCATAAGAAGAACCTGGGAATGAAGGAAGGGATTATGCGCATTGTATGTCGTTTTTCTAATTGACTTCTAATGATATACTCAATCAGGCACCGTAGATCACGGACGCAGCCAAAGGTTTGCAGTATCTTCACGACCGTGAACCCCCGGTCGTACATTCCGGCATGCGCGGGGATAATATCCTGATTACCGATAGTGGAGGAGCGGTTCTGGGCGGATTTGGGTTGACAAAGGTGAGCATCGTTTGATTTGTAGAGTAGGTGGGAGTATTTACAGTTCTTTCAGGCACTCCAAAACAGCACGGGCAACGAGAAGATTCCTCCGGCAGTCATGACGGGCAAGACCGAGTCCCAGCGATGGATGGTAAGCTAGCCCTGATATGAAGCTTGAATAGAGTTTGATCGACGTCTTTTGATAGGCTCCTGAGATGTTTGCCGAAGACTCGCCAGTCCTGCAGACTCCGTCTGATGTGTGGGGCTGGGCGATGGCGGCGCTTGAGGTACGATAGTCGCCCATCCGATTCCTTTCCATACTCAACCATTTCGTTTCGTAGCTCATTAGCGGTTTGCCACCCTACTACCAGAACAAGCAGCCCCATACCGTGATGCTCGATATCCGTATGAACAAACGGCCACAGCGAGCCAAGCATGCCGATTTTGAGAAGTATGCGCTAAAACCGGATGAAATGTGGGCTCTACTAGAAAGGTGTTGGGCGATTGAACCAGCGGACCGACCGACGATCGATGAGGTTGTTATAGAGCTAAAGAAGATGACGAGGATCAAACGAACTGTCGAGCGCAGTGTGGACCGTGTTTGTATTTAGTCTGGTGCTGTAGTACATGCGGTAAATGAAATATTAAGGCTATTTGATAGGTCCGGCCGGATGAATCTACTAGAGTTTGAGTCCGGGCGCTATCGGGGTTGAGAACCACCCTCCCACGCCCAGCGCTCAACAATTTGTCTGGCCTGTATCTTCACAAGGAAATCATAAAATGTCCTTCAACCCGAAGCCTCCGTATTTCAACTCGCATCGGCCTCTTGTTTTACCTGATTTCTACCTCAACGTCGCATACTATTGTAGCCTTTGAGTATGTCGCTTGTGGTCAACCGGATATTCAAGACATGGCGAACTGGTCATAGTAATAAGAAAGCAGCTTCCGAGAACAAGCGACTACAATCTGGTTCTACTGGTTATAGTCATCAATCTAAGACTGAAGGGATATCAAGACACCGGGCGATTTCACTGATCTCTTCGGACAATCCGCCTTTTGCAGCTGCTCCGTCCATCTCTTGGAGTTATTGTTCTTACGAATACGAGGAGTCTATATCCTTGCTTGCGATCACGCTTTCAAACGATGACTCGCCACCAGAAAATATCGAATTCAACGCCGTCGTCTTCCCGTCCGAGGCCTCTGAGCGCCTGCCACGTCGGGCGGCCTCACTCGCTCCGCAGGCCTCACTAACTCCCCGGTCCTTACTCACTCCCCCGGCCTACTCTGCCCTCTACGCCGCCCTCACTGCCAACACCGAGCGCTTCGGCCAGCCGTACCAGTACGCAATTCCCCCGCTCCCGACAAACGGCCTCCCGTCCGTCTCTGTCATCTGACTCGGACGTGTGCTAATCTTTTTCCACAGCCGCCGCCTCTCCAGCGCTGCCTACGACTCGGCGTCGTCTGTTTTGCCCAGTCCGACCTGGCCCACGCCCCCGCATACGCCGTCCAAGCTGTTGACCGAGCCCGCGCCGCTGTTGCTCCCCCCGCCCTTGTCCTCGGCCGCCTCGCCCATCCGCGCCAGCCCCCGCGCCAACCCGCGCCGCCTGAGCAACGCTAGTGCCCGTTTTTCTCAACGCGTCTCCCTCGCAAGCGCCTATTCGCTCTCCCGCCCGCCGTCTAGCGCCCGCCTCCAGTCCCAGCAGGTCTCAGTTCGATTAGCGACCGCACCGGCCCGCAAATCGGCGGTTTCTTTGGTCCCGGCAGATGATATTCTTGGCGAGGGTGATGTAGTCGGTGACAGTGTCGTTCTCCACAACGAGCTCGTCATGGCGATCGACCACGGCCGCGACCCCCTCCATGGTGGCCCCCAGAACGGTGCTCAGGCCCGCTACGAGATCGTGAAAAAGCTAGGCAGCGGAAGCTACGCCACCGTCTTTCTTGCTCGAGAGATTCTAGCCGAACCAGTCCCGCCGAATGACACCGACCTTCCTTTTGAATGGAACGGCTCCGACGACGTTCATGCCGATCCCGATGTCACGATCTGCACCCCTGGTCCCTCCATCGCTGCCGCCGGGCGTACCTACGGCCGCCCCTTTGCTATCAAGTGCCTATCGCGCGCATCGCTCACGACCCCCGAGAGCCTGGCTGTGCAGATGCTCGAAGCCACCCTACACAGAAGTTTGCCAGTCCATCCCAACGTGGTATCGCTCCATGCAGCCCTTGAGAGCCTGTCCTGTCTGTTCCTCGTCCTCGTCAGAAAAATCAGACCTGTGGCAGTAGCCACATACCGCCGGTTACCGCCCACGCCGCCGCCTTCCGCCTCATACCGCCGTTAAACCCCGGTCGTCGCCGTATAACAGAAACGGGGAGTGGATCATCAGTCACCTGCCGCCTTTGCGAGCGGGGCGGCGACTCTAACCTAATTTGGCGAGAACCGGCCACAACCCGTGGCCGCCTTCGAGGGTAAAAACAGCCATTTTTGGCGTCCTCATCGACTAATGTAGCTCTTTATATTCACTCACACCCTCTAATTGTTGCTCATAAACGCGTATATTATTTGGAAGTAGTAACTAATCGATTAGATGAGCAATACAGGCGTGTAATACACAACCTAGAATAATATGATTTTGACTTGCTGCCTATATATTAGATAAGTTTAACATCCGTAGTACAAGAGGTCAATTCGGACTTACTACATGCTCTACTTGAGTGAATCAAAACAAGTCCTGTGTCGAAGAAACCAAGTTAGTCATGCACAGTACCATAAACACCGTACATACCTGACAAGGGCTCTTACTACCACGTCCGAAACGAAGATGGTGTACGGTGTGCTAACACAACGCAGTAGCTACAAAATATGGTACTTACTATATGTACCGTAGCTGGTTTATTGGGTACGGCCGATTAGCAGCTCTGAGTGAACCAGACAATAGGAACTCGCGAGAAGTTTTATGAGAGGACTGCGTGGTGGGGAAAAGTTGACCAAGTGACACTTGAGCGGTCCAATATATTTTGTGGGCTACGCCAGTCGTTACGGCATGCCTGCGAGCGTGAATCGAAGCCAGATGAAATTACGAATCACATGGCTACTCTTGGCGAACGGGCTGAAAAAGAGCATGGTCAAATATCTAAAAGGGACAAACACATACAAATGAGGGCGCGCAATGTGCGCTGCCTTACAACATATCTGGTCCAAATCAACAGCGTGGAGCCATAGAAAGTATGGAATGCGGACCGGAAACTGATTCTAAGCTCGCCAATGCTGAAAGGTGTAGCTCAGCTGAGCTGCATCTACTAATCTTAACTAGCAAGACAGTAGTGCGGGAAGCGCTGGGGGTCGTCTAGGGGCAACAGTGTCGGCGAGTCTAACAGGAGGGGTTGTGCGCTCTAGGGCGTCTATTTAACCATTTGGCTTGCGTTTTACGTGTACGCACAGCTAGCAAAGGCTGGCCTAGCTGAGGTTGACTAACGGTTGGTAGACGGGGTGGGCGCCGCGCCGTTCATATCGCTTACATGTGCAACCGTTACGGCGGGCACCAGCCGTGGCTCTATGCATAGCCCCTATCTCCGCTCATGACCCATACTAATAAGGCCACCGCCCGGTACGACCCAGCTCTATATAGCCATCGCCACCTGTGGCCGGTCACCGCTAACCGGCCGCCCGCCGCCTCATGCCGCCTACCAGCCGCCGGCTATCGCTGTCATGTGATTTTCCTGACGCTCGAGTACGTCCGCGGCCCGGACCTGTTTTACTTTCTCGAACAGAGCCAAGACGCCCTCCCACCCCCTCTGCTCGTCGAAGAGCACGAGTTCACGCCTCGTGCGCCGTCGTACGCCCCCGAGCCGACGCATTCTGGGCGTCATACGCATACGGCCTTGCACTCTGCACCTACCCCGCCGACGCCCTCGCTTCTCTCGGCTCTCGCGTCATTTATCCTTAGCCCAGCCCGGCTTAGGCTTATCGCCAGCATGTTCCAGCAGATGTGTGGCGCCGTCGCTTCATGTCACGCTCGTCGTGTGAGTCACCGCGACATTAAGCCGGAAAACTTCATTGTTACGGATGCGTGGGTTCCGGTCGGTACTGGGGACGGTCGCAAGCAGCGCAAGGTTGTCGTCAAACTTTCTGATTTTGGTTTGGCGACCAACGAGGCGGAAAGCTCGGATATAGACTGCGGGAGTGCTCCGTACATGAGTCATGGTAGGTCGATCGTAGTCGTCTTGGATCAGCTACTGATTAGATTTCGTAGAGTGCCGCAATAACTGTGCGCCGACTTACGATCCTCGTGCGGCAGACGTCTGGTCTCTTGGTATCGTGCTCATCAACATGTGAGTCTTTGTTCATTCTCTGCCATTTCACATCTGACGTCGATTAGGCTATACCATGTCAATCCCTGGGCCGACACGTTTGATGGCGCGTGCGCTTCGTTCTCTACGTTCCGCGCAGATCCAATCGGCTTCTTCCTCACCCGATTCGCGGGCATGACCCACGCCGTGGCGCACTTTTTGGCCACCCGCGTGTTTTGCATTCCCGACACAAATCGGATCGACTCTACGGGTTTCGGCGAGTGGGTCAAGAACTTGACTGCGCATTTCGACGATGGCGCGATGGGCGAGTTTGAGGGGAGTGTGCTGGTCACGCCTGTCATGGGTCCTACGGTGCTTGGTGGTCTTCCGGTGCAGCGTGCAGAGCTTATTGATGTCGAGGGCGCGAGGGAAGTGTTGGAGAGCGGCTTGGGGTTGACGGGTGTGGACGGGGAAGGAGAGGCCGAGGTCAAGGAGGAGGAGGGTGAGGATGAATTGCTTAGGACTACGACCAGCGGTGCGAGGAAACATGGAAAACGCGGTGCGCAAAAGAACAAAAACGGCGCTCCACCGACCAAGCCTTCGGCCCTTTTTCTGCCGATCCCTGTGGTCATCGACGACGATCCGGCTGCCAAAGTCCAGGACCCCGTGCGTGAGCTCTCGAAGCAGTCTGCGCCGAGTCGAACCCCGTCGGTCAACCCACCTGTCCCGGAGCCGAGGCTGGTGAAAAAGCCGACCAAGTGGAGTTTATTCCGTGTACGCAACGATTCCTCCTCTGGGTCCGGACGGGCGTCCGGGCTGGGGAGCGTCAAGGACACCGCGTCTGAAGCTGGTTCGACACCGACGGTGATGAGCCTTTTGGGCAGCTTCGAAGCTGCTGGTCCGCTTACTCCTCGCGTTTCGGCTCCTCCGGCGACGGCAGCTCTACCTCCCGTGCGTGCCTATGCTCATCCTCACGCTGGGCACAAGCCGTCGCCGTTGGGTCCTGCCCCGTTCGAAGCTCATGGACGCACTGGGCTCACCGCGCCCATAAACCGGTGGGGTTCCTCGCCCATCGGCCAGTTTGGTACCGACGCGCGAGGAAAGAGTCCTGTTGCCCCAGCGCGCAATCCGGCCGTCCCGGCGTTCGCAGCCTTGGCTCTCGGTTCAGTTCCCGCTCCGGTCCCTGCCCCCCAGCCGCGCGTGTACGAACGTGTGTCGGTGGGCGAGTCGTCCAATTGGCGCCAGGGCACGTCTACGGTCTCGACTTCGTTTCCGCACGGTGTTCCTTGGGAAGTCGACGCTCTACCCCGTCAAGCGTTCCCCCGTGGCCCAGACGGGCGTCCTTTGCAAGGTCACATTCACGGCGCGCCCCGCAACAAGCCTCCGCGCAGGTGGACTCGGCACGATCAGCGAACACCCTCCTATCTACCGCCGCGCAGACGCTGATGCGCGAGGTCGTGAGCGTCGCGACCACGCAACTACGATGAACCTGAGACGATGGTGGGGCGGAGAAATCTCCCACATCAGGAGCAAGCGTTGACTCAAAAGTCGCTTTAAAGCGTCTAAAGAGCAAACAGCCTGAAGACTCTTTGTAGCGGCCAAAAGAGCTGCAAAGAGTCGCAAAGAGCCATAAAGCGGCTGTAAAATTACTAAATATGGAAATTAAAGAGCTGTGAAGCGCCCCAAAGAGCCGCAAAGAACAAAATAGCTTGCTGGCTATAAATTGAGGTCAAGGTTTTCTCTGATGCAGAACCGGATGCATATACGCGGTCTATATACAGCCGGAACACACACGTAAGCAACCCCTATGTGGCGGCTCCGCCGTCCAACAGACGCATCCGGGTTGACGAATACTTTGGACCGACAGCGTAACGCATCACATTTGTAGAATACAGTCGGGGACAGTGCAATGAATACATCTGCAAACTCATGGTGGGGCTCTTTGGGCTCTTCAGAGCCCATAGAGCCCATAGAGCCATCCTCCTATGCCAAAGAGCCGGGCTCTATGGGCACTATTGCTAGTCCAGGGTCAATATGCTGATATCAACTTATGTGTATTGGAGGGCATGTGCGAATAGATTTTATTTTATTTTATCTAGCCAGTACAGTGGAACGTGAGTTTTCGCATACATTCGGGAGATTTGAAATTCGACAAGTATGCGGATTCAATCCGTGATCCCACGATGCTCAGCCTTCTCGTTTGCAGCTCATCAGTGGTCCACCGCCCGTGATGCTCGACATTTGCCTGAACAAGAGACCACTCCGAGCCGACCATGCGGACTTTGAGAAGTACGCGCTGAAACCTGACGAGGTGTGGGCGCTACTAGAGAAGTGCTGGGCGATTGAGCCAGAGGATCGACCAACGATCGGCGAGGTCGTTATAGAGCTGGAGAAGATGACGAGGAACTGAGGCACTTGCGTAGTTTAATCGTGTATGCGTCAAGGGCGATACCGTAGCGTACTTGGTGGATGTCAGGCCAAATATATACGATACAAATGCACTTTTACTAAAGTTTTAACCATTCACGCAAACTGGAAGGCCTGGACGAGAAAACTACAAACAAGGTGCACCCAACAGCCGGCTCACCAAGCGCTGAGACCCTGTGCTTAGGTTTGAGTCCGGGCGCTAAACATGCCAAAAACAACGCGCGTGTGGCAACACAACTTCACTACCTACGACCCAGGTTTCAATCACTTACTCTGGCGTTAAACCCGCACGCTAGGCCGTAATATCTTAATTCTCCACTCATCAACGACCGGATTCGAAAGACAGGGCGAACTGGCCAATCAGATATGAATACATTCCCCGGTGCCAACAGGCAATCACCACTTGATCATAACGGCATTGGCTCATGTCTACAGTCTGATTCTACAGCACACCATAGTCGGCGACGTTGGACTGAAGAGCCACCAGAAAACTCTGCGGTCTCACTGGAATCTTCAGGCGACCTGTCTTTTGACACTGCTCCATCAATTCCTCTGACTTTTTATTCCGATTATTACGAGGAATCTATATCCTTACTTTCAATTACGCTTTCAATTGACGAATCCTTGCCCAAAAGCTACCTTGGTTCCGGCGATAACCGACCTCTGGCTTTCCGGGGCCGGCCATCGTTAGCGACAGTCGTGGCGCAACTGAAATCAACTCCGCCGATGCCTGACAGTTTGACGAGCGTGCTTCAGGAAATTGAGGGGTCACGCGTGGGCAGGTCGGCCATTTTTACAGCTCGGATCTGCGTGTTGTAAACTATATTATGAGCAGGAAGCATTGGAGGCAACTGCAAGCACTATGCATTACGGTCGCTCGTATGACTGGCGCTCGAACGTGGTATGATAAAGGAGAAAACTACCCAAGGCTGCAGCGCGCATCCAAGGCCCTTTACGAGTAGGTTCCTTTTACATAAATTCTTGGAGTTACCTACTGACTGTTTATTTGGTATTTAGTACCATTGCTCATATTGGCGAACGCGCTAAATACTGGAGCCAGGCGTCCGACCTTGTAGCACTTGTACAGTTCCGAAAGATGAGGGAGGAAATTAGTGGCCATATTTACTCTATCCATTTTTGTTATGAGAGACTCGCGGTGAGTATGGTTAGAGCTTGTACCGAACGATTAAATGAGAATTTGATCGATAGACCGCCATCCACCTCGTTCATCGAGGATGGATTGAACAACTTGAAGCGATCCACAGGGAACGAATGCGCACGTTAACGGACAGGATGCACCTCAAGCTGGAAGCCGTGGCCGATACCTTGGACACGAGAGTAAAAGCAACAAAAGAGACGTTTGAGCTTCTGTCAAGAATTATAGACGACAATATGGTGGTGAGTATTCAATAATCCGCCCGAAACAGCAACACTTACAATTGTTCTCTATTCTAGGAGATTTTGCAAAATCAAACGAAATCGTTCGTTGCAACATACGCCGACGCTCAACGAATGGTTGATGCTGTTAAGACAGTGATTGACATACAATTGCTAATCCAGCTCCTCATTGGCCAGCAGTGGACTTTTGATGACATCGTGCTGATCAAGACAGGCGTGGCATGCGACACTTACTCTGCGGCCCTCTCAACAAACGACAAAGTGGCGAAAAAAGTACTCAGGAGTACGGTGTCTGAGAGGGAGCACATCGAGTGGTATGCGCACGTAAGTCCTTTTAGGTTCGAGAATTAGGGAGAGGAAGTCAATATAGCTTTTGAGCCTACAGAGCTTCTTGCAAAATGCCAAACTCTGGGCGACGTTCAATTCAGAGTATACTATGCAGCTTTATGGAATAGGGATAGATGTACTTGAAGACGACCGACATTTCCAGCTGTCAGTAGTTCAGGTTCTGTTCAAAACCAGCATTACCCAATAACTTTCTTAGATACGCGATATCCCCCTGGATGAAGAACTCTGACGCGGTAGGGATGTATGCATTTCAACAATGATCTGACTGTTCTAACTCGCTTCTCAAGGCTACGTATTTGATGTGGCATAAAGAAGATCCAGGAATGAAGGAAGGGATTATGCGCATCGTACGTCATTTTTTGCCAAGCGATTTTTAATAATATACCCAACCGGGCACCGTAGATCACGGACGCGGCTCAAGGTCTGCAGTATCTTCACAGCCGTGAACCACCTGCCGTACATGGTAGTATGCGTGGGGATAACATTCTTATCACTAATAGCGGTGGCGGGATTCTTAGTGGGTTTGGACTGACAGAGGTCGGCACCGTTAGATCGTGAAACTGTAGAGAGGAGTATTCACGTTTTTCCAAGGTACTTCAAAACAGCACGGGCGATGACAAGATCCCCTCAGCAGTCATGACTAGCGGGATTGAGCCTCGGCGATGGATGGTGAGCGAACCCTGATCTGACGGTTAAACAGAGTCTGATTGGGGGTTTTCGACAGGCTCCCGAGATGTTCGCCGAGGACTCGCCAGATCTGCAGACTCCGTCTGACGTCTGGGATTGGGCTATGACCGCGCTTGAGGTATGAAGGTTGCCTGTTTGTCATTCTTCAATGCTCAGCCTTCTCGTTTATAGCTCATCAGTGGTCTGCCGCCCTACTACCAGCGCGAACAACCCCATACCGTGATGCTCGACATTCGCCTGAACAAGAGACCACTTCGAGCCAAGCATGCCGACTTTGAGAAGTACGCACTCAAACCTGACGAGATGTGGGCGCTGCTAGAGAAGTGCTGGGCGATCGAGCCAGAGGATCGACCAACCATTGGCGAGGTCATTATAGAGCTAAAGAAGATGACGAGGGAATGAAGTCGACTGTGGCGTGGACTATATTTGTATTTAATCTGATGCTGTAGTACCTGTAGTGAATGGAATACTAAGCTATGTGATTGATATAACCTTGCGTTGTGGCGAGATTTTAGTTTTCCCCGTAAACCAGGAATCTTGATGTGGGAATGGTTCACGAACAGCTTACCACCTGAACAAACGTGCAACATGCAATGTAGCTGACACACCAGGATCCCCGGTCGGATGAATTTAGAGTTTGAGGCTGGGCGCTATCGAGGAGAACCTCCCGATCGCGCCTAATCGGTTGGACCACTTCGTTGCAGTAACGCCCAGCGCTCGGCCTGTGCTCACCCCGTGACCTCGACCATGAGAGGCTACAAGTTACTCCGATAACGCCACTTGCCTCAGCCTCCTATCTTCCCAAAGTCGTATGCTAGGTACTATCGTAGCGCTTGAGTATGTTAAGGCTTAAAATCAAGCGGTTCTTTAGGAGGTGGCGAACTGGCCGGAGCAATGATGACGCATCTCCCGACAACCCGCAACTACAATCTGGTTCTGGTTATGTTCACCGATCCAGGCTCAACGGGCCGCAGGTCTCACTAATGTCTTCGGGTAGTGCGCCTCTTGCTGTTGCTCCCACCGTCGCTTGGAGTTATTGTTCTTACAACTACGAGGAGTCTATATCACTACTTGCAATCACGTTTTCGAATGATTATTTATCATTTGAGAATGTCGAGCTCGGCAATACGTGGTCGTCGGTTTCCCAGTACGTACTGTCGTTGGCAGCACCGTAACTCGGATCGATACTGATACAGTGATGGCTAATCATGTCTCTCCACCCCCACACTCCTACAGCAACATATCGCTTGAATCTCCAATCACTGTTAACCTAGCCCTTCATAGTTTTGACTTCTTGCACGTTCTTGATAGGGCAACGCGCACACGGCTGACTTCTAGATTGGTACTATCCCATGAGAATGAGGTGAGGGCATCGATGGCTTTGAGCACTCAGTGCGCGCTATCGTTGGCGTCAGTCGTCGCAGAGCTGGCGCCTGTCCCACATATTGGTGTCTTGGTTAGCAATCTGACAGCGGTGTTCCAAGCTGTCGAGAAGTCGCGCGTGAACAAGTGAGTTGGGTTGGATATTGCGCTTGATGTATGTTAACGATATGTTCAGGGAACAATGGAAGCTGCTACAAGGGCGATGTGTGATGGTCAGCCGTATAGCCGGTGCCCAGGTGGCGAACTATGGAGGAGAACACTATGATGGGCTACAGCACGCATCTGATATCCTTTGCGAGTAGGTCCTTGATATGAATTTCTGAAATCGTTATCTGACATAATTTGTTCGGTAGTGTCATCAACCGTATCAGTGGTCGTGCTCGTTATTGGAACCAGATGCACGAGCTACTAGCGTTTGTGCAGTTCCAAGAGATCAGCGAGGAGATTTGGGATCACTTCTCCACCCTCGACTCGTGCTTAAACTTGTTTTCGGTAAATATTGCCCGTCCCGTGCTGGGGTTTTGCCTGACCTCATAAATCATAGTATACTACTGACATCGCTCGGACGCAATGGGTCAGCGATTTCAACGCTGTTCAGGGGCGAGAGCTCGCTCAGCTTGAGCAGATGCGCACACTGCTGAATCGGATGGATATCAAACTGAACATGGCCGCCCAGACCCAGGACGCGATTTTAAAAGTAACAACCGAAACAAACGAGCTCTTAGAGAGAATCATGGCCGAGAAAGTGATGGTGCGCGTTCCGCCATCCGCTTGAGCCGACGATACCTAAAATCGTTTTATGTTCTGATAGATTCTGCAAAATCAAGCGACAACACCCCACGCCACCTATGCCGATGCTCAACAAATTGTCCAAACCATCCGAACCGTCACCAGCATACAACTCCCTACTAACCTCCTCGTCGGGCGTCAATGCATCCCCGACACCAGTCGACCAACCGCGAGCGGTTACACTGGTGACATCTGGTCGGCTTCTTTCTTGATGGGCGAGAAAGTGGCGAAAAAGGTATTTAGGCTTGGGGCGACGGGGAAAGAGCACGTCGAGCCGTATGCTCATGTGAGTCCCCTCACACCCAAGGGTTGGGGAAGGAGAATGACAGGACTGTTGACAATAACAGAGGTTCTTACGGCATGCCAAACAATGGGCGACGTTCAGGTCCGACTACATATTGCCATCTTACGGGATTGGGCTGGAGGCGTCTGAACACGGCTCCTGGGAGGTGTCAGTGATTTAACTTCCGTTCATGACTAGAATTAACTCACGCGTTTCCTTAGCTACATGATCTTACCCCTGATGAAGAACTCTGACGCGGTAAGAGCCTGTACTTGAGCGACAATCAAGCTGCCCTGATCCGCATCTCCAGCCTAGATACTTGAAGCAGTATAAGAACAACCCGGGCATGAAGGGAGGAATCATGCGCATTGTACGTCTGTTTCCTAATTCGGTTTGAACAACATTCGACCGGACACCGTAGATCACGGACGCAGCGAAAGGTTTGCAGTATCTTCACAACCGGGAGCCTCCGGTCGTACATTCTGGTATGCGTGGGGATAACATCCTGATCACCGATAGTGGAGGGGGAGTTCTTGGTGGATTCGGGTTGACAAAGGTGGGTATTGTTTCATCTGTGGGGTAGGCGGGAGTGCTTACGTTTCTTTCAGACACTCGAAAACAGCACGGTCAATGAGAGGATTCCTGTAGCACTTATGGCGGGTAAGGTCGAGTCCTATCGGTGGATGGTAAGCGAGCCCTGAAATGGGGGCCAAACAGAGTTTGATCGACGTCATTTGATAGGCGCCTGAGATGTTTGCCGAAGACTCCCCAGTCCTGCAGACTCCGTCTGATGTCTGGAGCTGGGGTATGACGGTGCTTGAGGTAACTTACAAGAGCCACTCGTTCCTCGTTGTTCAATGCTCAGCCTTCTTGTTTCGTAGCTCATTAGCGGCCAGCGGCCTTACCATCAGCACAAACACACTCATTTGGCGATGTTGAACATCCAGAAGAGGAAGCGGCCACTCCGAGCCAACTATGCAGATTTTGAGAAGTATGCGCTCAAACCTGACGAGATGTGGGCGCTGTTAGAGAGGTGTTGGGCCTATGAACCTAGGGACCGGCCGACGATTGATGAAGTTCTTGTAGAACTGACCAAGATGATGAAGTGACGTCTTAGACATAGTAGTAGTGTGTACTGTGTATGCATGGCATCTAGTCGGACGCTGCAGCGGATTTGTTTTGAATGGAATGTTTTGGGTATATCATATTTATGTGCCACATTTTCTATTGACATCTTAGCCTCATGTATTATTCAGCCCGAGCGTGGAGCAATAGAAGATATCTCGTCCACAATAGTCGCCGGTCAAGCTTAGTTGAGAGCCCACTTCTTTTTACAGGGATTATCAACTTGGGTTAGTTCCCAATAAGAACTCGCTCTGCCTACCGGAGCAGAGCTTGTGTTCGCACAAAAACGATTGCATCAATGCTATAATCCGGATATGGCTGCCGCCCAGTCCGCAGCACGAGTCCAGGAGCTATGGTTTACCCAAACAAGTCGCACCAGACACATATGAACGAGTCGTGCTTTCTGAGCAACTATTTATATGAGAACGAACCGAAAGAGATAAGCGATTAGTGAAACAACAAACTTCTAGCCCTTGAATAACTTGATACTTTGATGCTTATTTTGGTGAACTTTCCCAGTAGCCTTAACGCTATCCCCCTGTCCCACTATTGGTTAACGTGACAGCCTTTTCAGTGAGCAAATTCTCCTAGTCCGAGGCGAACAGCGTAGAGCAATGAGAATTCTACATTATCAACACAAATAGCCGATTAGTAGACTGGCAGTGACAGTGTATGCGCGCATACATGGTATTTTTATTGTTAGTATCTTAGTGTTGCTTCTGGAGAGGCGCCAAAGTTTTGGACTGGTTTGTTCACCAGCTCCCTCGCGTCGATATCACGGTGAAAGGGAAACGAGGCCCGAATACCGGTTGCCTATTCAATCTCTTAACTACCTCAGCCTGTTCATGAGCAGTACATTAGGTTTCCACGGTCTGTACTGCTAGCAGTGATCTTGTAGGTAGGTACTTGCAGCTAGCAGCGGAGTATACCTGTTGAGTCTCCCACTGCTCGGTCCTAGGACGCTTAGGCCTCGAATCATGCCGTGGATCGATCCTCCTGCTGATTCGACGGGCTATATATTTCGCAGTGGCACATTCCTCGGCCCGGAAGGTATTTAGACTGTTCGAACGTAGCTCACCTGACGATCCTGTTTCCAGACGAGGTGGGACAATTTGGCCAACTTATTGTGCAGGAGTTGAACTACTAATCTGACTGGAACCTACAAAAAAAATTTCCTTTCTCGGGCTCCGAATCTGTTTTCCTTTCTGATCAGTTTAGAGTTCTAGAGGGAGCTGTAGCTCAATAAGAACCCAGTAATAGTAGATTTTCTGGCCGTGAGTATACCCTTTCGAGCGAACGAGTCTGGCCAATTGCTCTCTCTAGACATAATTCATATGGCGTACTCACAGTTTCAGAATGCAGACGAAACAATAAAGACAGCGGTAGTAGTTGAGCCTCAAACGCTAAAGCCGCCGCCGCTAGCTGTCGAAACTTGGCCATGCTTGCTCGTAGTGTTATCTCAGCGTTTTCCACCACCTCGCATCGCCATCTTCAATGACCAGACGTTCGGTTGCTAGCGCACGTGACCGGGGACCTGATCAGCAAATTGATGATATACCCGCTTAAGTTTGAGTCCGGGCGCTAAACAGGCCAAATGGCAAAAACAACCTGCGCGTGGCAACACAACACCACCTACGATCCAGGCTCCAATCACTTACTTCTTTACAAACGTCGCACACCAAGCCGCAGTCTCTAAATACGCCACTTATTGACGACCGGATTCTAAGGACAGGGCAAACTAACCGATCTGATATGAGTACATCCCCCAGCGTCGACAGGCAGTCGTCACTGGATTATGACGGCACTGACTCATGTTTCCGGCTTGATTCTACAGCACACTATAGTCGGCGATGCTGGTCTGAAGAGCTATCGAGACACTCTGTGGTCTCGCTGGCGTCTTCAGACGATCTGTCGTTTAAGACTGTTCCCTCAATTCCTGTGACCTTTTGTTCTGATTATTACGAGGAATCTATCTCCTTACTTTCAATTGCGCTTTCAAATGAGGATCCATTACCCGACAACTACATTGGTTTTGGCGACGAACGACCGCCGCTGGCCATCCGGAGCTGGCCATCGCTAGCGACGATCATAGCGCAACTGAACTCGACTCCGTCTGTGGTTGACAGTTTGATCACCGTGTTTCAAACAGTTGAGATGTCACGCGTGGCTAGGTTAGTCATTCTTGTAGCCCGCGTTTGCGTGTTATAAACTATACAAGCAGGAAACAATGGAAGCAACTGCAAGCGCGATGCGTCAAGGTTGCTCGTATGACTGGCGATCGAGTGCGGTATAATGAAGAAAATCATCCAAGGCTGCAATGCGCGTCCGAGGCTCTTTACAAGTAGGCTTCTCTTACATAAATACGTGGAGCCGTCTTCTGACTACTTATTTGATAGTGCTATCACCCATATAGGCGAACGTGCTTTATACTGGAGCCAGGTATCCGATCTTGTGGCATTTGTGCAGTTCCGAAAGATAAGGGAAGAAATTAGTGATCATGTTTACTCTCTCCACTTCTGTTATAACAGGCTCTCGGTGAGTATGATTGAATCTCGTATCGAACAGTCAAATGAGAATTCGATCGATAGAGCGCCATCCACCTCACTCAAAAACAATGGACCGAAGAGTGCGAAGCGATACATAGGGGACGAATGCCCACGCTAGCAGACAGGATGCACCTCAAGCTAGAGGACGCGGCCGACAGCCTGGACCTGAGAGTAAAGGCAACACAGGAGACGTTTGGGCTCCTGTCTAAAATTATGGACGAGAAAATGGCGGTATGTATCCGACAACCTACCCGAGATGATAACATTTACAATTGTTCTCTGTTCTTGGAGGTTTTACAAAATCAAGCGACGCTGTTCGTTGCAACATGCGCCAACGCCGAACGGATCGTCGGTGCCATCAGGACAGTGACCAACATAGAATTCCTAGTTCAGCTCCTGGTTGGCCGACAAAGAATTTTTAATGACAACGTGCAGATCAAGGCGGGCGTGACATGCGACACTTACTTTGCGACTCTCTCAACAAACGAAAAAGTGGCGAAGAAGGTACTTAGGATTACGGTGTCTGAGAGGGAACACGTCGAACGGTATGCGCATGTGAGTCCTCTCAGGTCCAAGAATTAGAGAGAGGAAGCTGATTTAGCTATCGAGCCGACAGAGGTTTTTGAAAGAGGCTAAACTCTGGGCAACGTTCATATCCGAGTATACCCTGCCGCTCTCTGGGATCGGGATAGATATACTTGAAGATGATCGGCATTTCCAACTGTCAGTTGTTTAGGTTCTGTTCAAGACTGGATTATCTAATAATTTTCTTAGATACACGGTGTCACCCTTGATGAAGAACCTTGACGCGGTAAGGGTGTATGCGCTCCAACAATGATTTAGTTGTTCCGACTCGCTTCTCCAGGTTACGTACTTGAGGCGGCATAGGGAGAACTCAGGGATGAAGGAAGGGATTATGCGCATCGTGCGTCGTTTTTCGTCCGGTGATCTCTAACGATATACCCAATTGGGCACCGCAGATTACGGACGCTGCTAAAGGTCTCCAATATCTCCATAGCTGCGAACCGCCGGTCGTACATGCTGGTATGCGTGGAGATAATATCCTGATTACAGACAGTGGGGGAGGAATTCTTAGCGGGTTTGAACTGGCGGGTGTCAGCACTGTTCGATTTCGAAGAAGTGGAGAAGGTTGTTAACATGTTTTCAAAATTCTTCAGAAGAGCGCAAGCAGCAGGAAGGTCCCTCCAGCAGTCGTGACGGGCGAGACGGAGTCTCAGCGATGGATGGTGAGCAAACCCTGACGCGAACGTTGAGCCGAGTTTAATTGAGGGTTTCTAACAGGCTCCCGAGATGTTTGCCGAGAACTCGCGAGGTTTGCAGACTCCGTCTGATGTCTGGGGGTGGGCAATGGCGGCGCTTGAGGTATGAGAGTTGCCCATCCGTCTTCCGTTCTCCTTCAGTACTCAATCTTCTCATTTTCAGCTTATTAGCGGTCTGCCGCCCTACTACCAGAATAAACAGCCCCACACCGTGATGCTCGACATTCGCCTGAACAACAGACCGCTTCGAGCCAAACATGCTGACTTTGAGAAATACGCGCTCAAACCTGACGAGATGTGGGCGCTGCTGGAGAAGTGCTGGGAGATCGAGCCAGAGCACCGACCGACGATTGGTGAGGTTGTTATAGAGCTGAAGAAGATGGCGAGGAAGTAAGGCGCTTAGTGATGTTTTTGATCGTGTATGCGTCAAGTACATACTGTAATATCTGATGAATGTAATGCGAAAGACATGTGATATCCACACACACTATACCGAGGTTTCAATCATTCGCGCAAACTGAGAAGTCTTGACGAAAAAATACTAAAAACAACGTGCACCTAACAGCTGACTCACCAAGCGCTGAGACCCTCTGATTGGGTTTGAATCTGGGCGCCAAGCTGACTTGGATACTGTCTATACACCCTGACCCGGCGCTCACTGTCATAGGCGTCCCTCAACTTCTCAGAGAGGTTTGTATGATACCCATAAACACAATTCCAATGTCCGAATCTGGCTTGGACTTCTGTTTGACACCTTCACTTATCAACACCAAACGCCAGATCGCAAACCTGGAACATGTCAGTTACCGATAGGATCCCAAGGATGCGGCGAGTCCATCAGGCCGAAGGGACTCCACTCACCCATGATACACAACTACCGGTCGATGATGACTCCTCCGGCTTTGGTCAGCAGTTTCAGGTTGAGGAAATATCAGCAGACCATACGATCTCGGTGTTATCCGGCGACAATTCATCTTTTACACACGCGATCCGGTGCCAGCTTGATTCAAGTTGGCGCCGGCCCCAGGCAAAATCCAGCTCAAAACCGGGCCGGATGTTTATGGGGGGTACCAAGCTTGAATCCGGCTTGGGGCTTCGCCAAGCTGGATTCAGGAAGGCAATGCGGGACCGGTGACTACTCGCCGGATGGTTATTTGCAAGCTGGAGTTCCATGTAATCTACAAGCATGTCATTGGTCAATTGAATCAGGCATTGCCTCAATGTTAGAGCGTGGCCGAATTCGATATAGCAAATGGCTGATGCTCGGGTTGGAATCCCCGATGTAAGCTCCTTAGTAATCCTGGCAAACATCTGTGGCTTGCACTAGCTCGGGCTAACATATGTCATCATTCTGCCAGCCCAACTTGGTCCGACATGCCGCGCATATGTGGCAACAAGGTTAGAGCCATATGTCATCATTAGGGTGATGTTGCTAACTGGAATCTAACCGGCAATGCTGGCTGGCACTTAGCATGCCGTGTCCGATATTTTCAAGTAGGTGATACATGCAAGAAACAAACTCGAAAAAGCAGCAGATATCAAGTATGTGTCACCGAGCATGATTCTACTTGTTTTTCTATGTTGCAAGTTCGTTGTACTGCGGTCAGACGCCAACAAATCACCCCACAGTTTCCACACTATACGCCACACCAGGCGTATTACTGTCGTTCCGGCCGGTTTTCAACAGGATGTGCACAATAGGTACTTTTTTACGATGAATTAGGTCAATTATAATGTAGTAAAAACATGGATCATGGGGATGCGACGACAGAATACAAGCTCTATTAAACAAATCAACAAATCGACGCCTCATCTGGTAGATTTAGCCAAATGCTTCCCACCACGAGCAGGTCCTCCCTTGCTTCGTGTTGCACTAGAGATGGGGGATGAACTAGTACTCGTGGATTGTCGGTTTTGACAGTCCGCAAGCGATCCTCCTATATGCGGGTCAGATTCTATGCGCTGTTGAAGTTAAATGAACTTACCGCTCCACTGGTGTCGAGCAACATACTGTGCAACTTGCTCTTCTGGGTTGTCAGTGCGCCCGGGAGCTCCAATCGTGTTACCTACACAGAAATGCGCTGAATATCACACATACACAAAGCGCGGAAGTATGATTTACTTACCTGCAATATGCACACGCATTGAAGCATCAGCGATGCTATCCGGCTCGCGTATTGACCCCGTTTCCGCTCCAGCAGCCAAGCTACCACTGCGCTCGGAATCTTCTCCGTCCTCTTCCGAGCCGTTGTTGGTGGGCTTGACAGCGCCGTCGGCGCTACCCTCGGCGCTCTCTTGCTGTGGTTCAATGCCTTCGTGCCCCAGACTACTTGCCTTAGCTGTCCTGGTTTTGTTGGCATCCAGGATGGCCAGGTCGGGCTCCTCAAAATCGTTTGGGTCTTCTTCATCCCCGTTGGCAGGGGCGTCAATATGATAAGTTGACATGGTTCGAACGGCAGCGTGAGTATCTTTCTGCCAACCTGACAGAACAATCTTTGAGGGCAAACCGTTGCCGCCAGGATACTTCTTCTTGTCGTTCTCCAGGGCAAGCGATAACATACTGCGATACCAGTGGCCTAGTCAGTGTTGTAGTTTATGAAATCAAACAACAGTTACTATACCTCTTGATGGCGTTTTGCGTTTCCGCCGGGGTGTCCTGTGCGCAAACGGCACGCAGCTTGTCAAGTTTTGAGTCAAAAAACCCGAAAAAGGAAATCGGGCGACCTTTGTCGCGAGAGCAAGGTAGCCTTACCCACTCTTCGTAATAGCCACGCTGTTACGACGAGAGGTTTGTATCGTTAAACGTTGGTGCAACTAACGAGGCTATAGGCATAGTACATACCATAAGTGCGAATCGCTTTAGATGCTCACGCTCTGGCTGATAGTTCTTGATACAGAGCCGTTCCGCCAGAGTTACAATCGGGGCTTTTTCGGCTACCGACTTTTTAATCTAAAGATAACCCGTGGGTACTTAGGATTCGGGCAGCGATGTTCACAGCAAAAGAATGTATTTACCTTGCGAAGCATGTCGCCACGAAAATTACTTGCAACTGTCCCAACCGCCTTGAAGCAGGCCTTGGTTGGCAAGAAGTTCGCCTCGACAACTGAGGAGATTTGCCAAGTTTTAGGATGCAGCTGCATATGTTTCTGAGAGTGTTCAATTAGAGATGTATGCACAAAATATTAAACAAACAACTTACAACCAATCGACCAGTTGAGCCACGAACATACGTCAACAGCGAAGGATCGAGAAAAGTCGCCTGAATGCGCCAGGTAATGTGATCCTTGAACTCCAAAGAGTTCAAAAATGACTCGACAATCATTCGCTGGACATCCCGCATAAGGGCCATGATGCGTGCATACGATCGAATGGCAATAAGATGGTGGTGCATCTGAAATAAGCCAATTCATGAGTGTTATTACTTGTGGCGGACATCGTGAAACATTAAAGTCATACTCACCTGCGATGCCTGTACAATATCATCTCGGTCAGTATCGGTGAGGCTGAGCTCCTCGCAACACATCCAGGCATAATTGCGTGCAGCATCAGCGTCTGTTGCACCAATATATTAGTACTGCAAGCAATCACAAACCGACGTATGAACAAATACTCACTGAACTCTGATGTGTTTGGTGAGAATCCGGTCGATATTGCCTGTGCACGCGCAGCAGCAGGTGTAGGAGACGGGGGCGGCGAATTGAACATTGTATCTTCAAAGTCTAGGCCATCGTCGCTTAGGATACCCATTTTAATGTGCGGTGTAAGGTGGCGGGACTTTGAAGAGCGAGAACTGAGCGAGCAAGGAAGTGGGACAAGGGATGAAGGTGATTGTGTGAGCGAAAAGTTGGTCGTGGCGGCTCGGTGAGGGCATTATATATCTGTCGCGTATGGATATGAAATATTTTGCTGAGTGATGCTACACTTGCGTACTGGTAAGAGTCAGTAACTTCACCGGTGCTGCAACATCACCGGGCGACGCGCAAGCGGATCAATTTGCGAATCACTTGTGATCATGAATAAACCCCATGTTTCGTTGTTAAACGGTGTGGAGGTGGCTGCTTGCATTAGGTTTCCGGAAAAGCTTAGTTAGCACAGCCTTTGCATCATCAGTCAAGTAATTTTAGCGTAAAGTAAGCACAGTTAATGGTCAGATAAAATACAGGCAGGGAGACACTATCAGACTTGAGAATCCGAGTCCGAGGAAACAGACACTTTACGACGTCGTTTATGTCGTGTTTTCCGAGGTGGCTCAGGACTTGAGCGTGAGTCGGAGAGGTCAGTGTCAGATTCAGCTGCATGTAATGTGTCACGTGCAGCTTTGCGGGCTCGAGCCTTGCGCTCTGCGGCGGATGTCAGTTTTTCCGCTGCGGCATGATAGATAGCAGCAGGATCTTCAGTATATGAACGACGACCACCAAACAACCCGGGAAGTGCTGCACGAATGTGTTGTGCATTGTGAAGGGCCTGGACATTGAGGATAAACTGTCCATCATTGTGATGCGTGATGCGACCCAACGACCGGCACGTTCTCATTCCCTCTTGTACTTCGACACTGGCATACGTGATACCGCACTTCTTGCTTGCAACACAGTCATGCTGCACATTAACCAGGCATTTGATGTCCTATTCACACACCAGGTTTCAACATCAACCCACATTGAAAATCAGATAACATATGAGCTTACGGAAAGATTAACACATTGAACATGGGGCTCTTTAATAAGGAGCGGCATATCCAGCAGCTCGTGTGACTCTGATTGTATCTGGTATCGAACTACCGATGCAAAATAAGTTTGCGTGCCCTGCGCTGAAACACAGGCAAAAAGCGACCCGACACAACCAAGCTAGATATCAATAAGCATGAGAGACGTTATAATTGCCGATAGACACGACTCACAGTTGAACCAACCAGAATGTTACTTTGTGAGCAAATCATGTCGCCCGAGTGTGAAACATAAGATTTGATGGGAAAATACCGATCACCGGTAGTGCCAGGGCTCAGAAATGTACAGTCTGTGTAACGTGCACTATATGACTGCCAAGTAAGGGGGACTGGAGATATTTGCGAGCGCTTTGACTGGGAGAACTGGCG
>WSTH01000223.1:0-32324 GCA_019616345.1 Ceratobasidium sp. 395 | reverse complement strand
GCTACAAACACTTGAGCTTGGCCGACTTGAAGCAATCTGTTTTCAAGGTTGGTGAGGGTGAGGGTGTGGTCTCCGTTGGGTAGACCGTCACTTCGATGCTGGTACCCAGGAGCTTGAGGACATGAAACCGAATTGAGGGGCGAGATAATCTTACCAATATAGCCGAATGATTCAAGTACTGTGCCCACGCATTTCGAACGAATGGCGTACCATCCAATATCGCACTAGAATAACTGAGCGTACAATCGGTATAATACCCTGGCACAAGCTTACTTGAAAGTTCCGGCACTTGGTCCAATAATTCCGGTCACAGCAATTCCAGTTCCTAATAATTTGAGTGTGTCAGATATCGTTCGAGCCCGCCGGATCGGGCGCGAATACCTTGGAAGCTGAAGACAATGCTCGCAGAAGCCGTGCTGGTGGTACTTTATCGAGGCTTTAGTGTCAGCTCGTCATGAAGCTAAATAAAGTAATAGGTACGTACTTCAGTTGTGTGCCGTCTTGGGTCGTGACAGCATTCCAACTCCCAGTAGAATCTGTCGATCCATGAATGATAGAACCCGAATAATTACTTCAGATTAAGCCGGTCGGTGAAGATTTCATGTTTCGAAGTAGCAGGGACGGACCTTGCTTGGGCATTGTACCATTCCATACGACTAAGACCAAGAGCGCCGCCAGTGATGTTTAGAGTGACGGTGTGAGTATTATCGTTTAGGTTCGAGATTTCAAGGAACGGTTGATTCACATCCGAGGATAACTGAAATGGTGCCGTGGTACTATCACGCTGTTCGCCGTCGACTGTGCAGGCGTAGATTGCCTTGAATACGTGTTGGTGAATTGTCATTACGATATACAATGACCTTACATTGGTGGAGTTGAACAATCTAATCAAGCGAAGAATTAGTGCGCAACTAACATGTCGGATTATTCTTTCAAATTTACCCATATGCTCTGAATGTTGTCCCATTAAACACTACCGTAGCACTCGACCACGGAGCACCCGCATAGCGAGCATTGGGAGCCCTATCGTCCCAGGTACCTCCATACGCAATCACAGCGTCGGCGCTGCTGACAGAGATGTTGGCCATTGATAGGAATCAGAGGAGCGGTCGTTGGGGAGACGACTATTAAAGCGTGATGATCTGCCATCCATGAGTCCAGTTGTGCCATGCCATGACCACGGGGCTAACCACGTGTTTTCCTGCCAGCCTTATTTCATAATCACGTGATACCTTCCGAATACAGTAAGAGAAGCAGACCACCTTGCGGAATCTCGCAGAAGTTTGAATATATTGAGGCGACAATCATATACGCCTTAAACAACCGTAAGTTGTCATGAACGAGGGTCAAGAGCCTCTAGTAAAACATGTTTGACTACTTCAACATGTGCAGGTACTAGCGCCGGCGCCTATCTGTGCATAGCCACCTGTCTACATTAGGGATTGTGAGGCATGCCCACCATCAACATATTAATCAAGCACAGGATATCCCCTCCTGCCCACCATGAAGACTCGTCGAGTACTCGGCACTACAGGCGAAGCCGCCCGCAAACTCCTTCGGCTCATTGAAGCGTCCACAGGCGTGGTTCCTCCCCTGAAGCACGCGGCTAGCAGTGCACTGGGTATTGCAGAGTGCGTTAAGGTATGGCTGATGCTCAATCGGGGTTCACTCTTACGACCGTGACGAAAGGGTTTTCGCACGGACGAGAAAGAATGGCAGGATTTTGGAGAGTACGTTAGGGATGCGACGGCAAGCGTGGTTCAG
The DNA here is from genome assembly GCA_019616345.1 of Ceratobasidium sp. 395. NCBI lineage: Eukaryota > Fungi > Basidiomycota > Agaricomycetes > Cantharellales > Ceratobasidiaceae > Ceratobasidium > Ceratobasidium sp. 395. Next base: position 30,560 of record WSTH01000223.1, on the reverse strand, counting down.
TCCTTATCCCAGGATAGCCAATCTCACGACGAGGCTAGGAACAAGTTAGAGAAACTCAACGCGTAAGCATATTGGCAATGTACTGTCTTAAGCCGTTAACAACGGCAATTATTCATGACAGCACACTAGATGATATTAGACTGAAGATCGAATCAGAACAAACATCGTCGAAGCTGAAGCGAGTTGGCAGGTTCCTTGATAATCCCGAAATAATAGCGGACATGAGACAACGCATCGAGGATGACATTAGTATGTTTCAGGTAGCGTGGTTGACTCAGTACAAGCGCCCCTCTACTGACTGTCAGCATGCGATTCTTGTACTCTTGCATAGCTAAGTGCGGCGATAACGAGTCTGGTCGACGTTGGCAAAGTTTTATACATGGTGGCAGCGAACGGATTTCATTGTGTGTATTCGAAGATACTCCGCACTAAATCCATGCTTATGATTATAGAAGTATCGAATATTGCGGTAACTGTTACCAAGACTGAATCTATCTCGCGTAAGACCTTGCAACTCGGCTTGAACGCCGCGATCGATAAACTTCTGCGGGCACCAGGCGCGTCATGGGACCCGGATCAGACATGCATGGAAAACACACGCGTCGAACTCGTCAGGCGCATACACGCTTGGATAAACAGTCCTGCCAAGTCCGGTGGGGCCGAGATCATGCTGCTTACCGCGGTCGCCGGCGCGGGAAAGACTACAGTGGCGCATACGGTTGCGCGCGAATGCCACAGAAACGGGCAGTTGGGGTCGTCGTTCTTCTTCGACCGCGAGACCCAGGGCAGAAACAGTCCCGCTGCGCTTTTTGCCACGGTAGCCGCCGACCTGAGCCGACTGGACCCTCGCATCGCCGAGTATGTATCCAGCGCTATCGAAGAGGATAACAGCCTGCCCACGGCTCCGATCTCTCGGCAGTTCGAGGAGCTTATACTAAAGCCATGTCGACAATATCCTACGAGGCGTCCGACTGTACTCGTAATCGATGCCCTTGACGAGGCGTGGAATACGCGGGGCAGGGAGGACAAAGCCATGAACTCGCTGCTCAAGATTCTGCGCGATCGCATCCCCGAGCTCCCTGGCACTCTTAGGATCCTGTTGACCTCTCGTATGTGGCCAGAACTCGGTCACCTCCTGCGACGAACACACGTGACTGAAGGAGAAATCAACATTAGCGCTAAATCCAACATGGACGATATAGCCGTGTATATACCGAACAAGCTGCAGGAACTTGCTGAAAATCGAAACATCAGGGATGGATGGCCAACCGAGCGGAAACTAAGGGAATTTACAAGGAAGGCGGGAGGCCTGTTCCTATGGGTCGCGGTTGTATGCGAGTATCTATCCAACTGCGACGACCTCGAACTCGAACTCGACGATCTGGTATCCACGGCAAACTCTCCAAACAGCTCTGCTGAGGATCAGATGAGCGAGCTATACACGAGGATTCTAGAGAGCTTCAACTGGAGCGACGTCCGCTTCACGGCTAGCTATCGCCGAGTCATGGGCGCCGCGCTTGCAACCAGGACTCCGTTGACCCTCACAGCCTTGGAGGAACTGTATCAAGAGAGTCCGCTAGCCTCTGAGTTCACACTAGAGAGGCTGAGCCCGCTGCTCACGGGAGTGAGGGGAGCAAGCCGAGGGACCGAAGCTGTACGAGTGCTGCATCAATCGCTGCGAGACTTTCTTGTCGCCGGAAGGACCGGTTCGTCTGGGTCGACCAAGTTCAGAGTCGTCGAGAAGGAGCACAGTCGGCGGCTGGCCTCGCTGTGTCTCGAGCTACTGAATCGTGACCTTAGCTCTGCCGCTCCTGGAACCGGATATCTGGCGGCAGGAGAGGATGATATGCCCGGGATACCCGTTCAGGTCAGGGATAGCATCCCAGAAGCACTGAAGTATGCGTGCCAGTTCTGGCAGAGCCACATCCAGGACGTGGAGATACCAGAAGAGATTATTCCATTACTGAAGACGTTTATGGAGCAGAAAGTAGCGCTGTGGATGGAGGTAGCCGCTGTATGCGGCCGATACTCTGGGATGGGTGAGATACAAAAATGGGGGCAAGTGAGTGCACACCTACTAGTCCGGATTAAATTGGTAAAAAAGCTAAGACAAAACGGTAGAGAGTAAACACATCCGATGCCAAAATAACGATTCAGTGTAGCGAAGAGCACGCAAGTGTCTCGTTTTCGATTAGCAGTCATCTTGCCTACGAAGGTCGGCGAGAAGAAGCACTGACTGCAATGCAAGAGTCAGAGGCGACATATCGACGACTAGCTGTAGAGCGACCAGATGCGTTCACCCCTAGCCTCGCAAGCTCTCTCAACAATCTTTCCAGTTTTCTATCTGACGTGGGTCGTCATGAGGACGCGCTGGAAGTGATCCAGGAGGCGGTACGTTTGCGTCGACGGCTAGCTGCAGATCGACCAGCTGAGTTCGCTTCTGAACTTGCGAGCTCTCTCAACAACCTTTCTATTCGCCTGTCGGACATGGGTCGTCGTGAGGACGCACTGACAGTGATTGAAGAGGCCGTACAGATATATCGACAGCTAGCCGCAGATCGACCGGCTGCGTTCACTTCTGACCTTGCGACGTCTCTCAACAGCCTTTCCAATCGCCTGTCTGGCATGGGACGTCGTGGGGACGCGCTAGCAGCGATCCAGCAGGCAGTACATATGCGTCGACAGCTGGCCGCAGGGCGACCAGCTACATTTGATCCTGACCTTGCAAGCTCTCTCGGAAGCCTATCCAATTGTCTATCTGACATGGGTCGTCGTGAGGACGCGCTGATAGCGATTGAGGAGGCAGTACAGGTGTATCGACAGCTAGCCGCAGATCGACCGGCTGCGTTCAATTCTGACCTTGCGGGCTCTCTCAACAACCTTTCCAGTTTTTTGTCGAACATAGGTCGTCGTGAGGATGCGCTGTCAGCGATCGAGGAGGCGGTACAGGTGTACCGACACCTAGCCGCCGGGCAACCTGCTGCGTTCGCTCCTGATCTTGCAAAATCTCTCAACAACCTATCCAATCGTTTATCTGACATGGGTCGTCGTGAGGGCGCGCTAGCAGCGATTCAGGAGGCAGTGCGTATGCGTCGACAGCTAGCCGCCGAGCGACCAGCTGCATTTCATCCTGACCTTGCGAGCTCTCTCAGCAACCTATCCAATTGCCTATCTGACATGGGTCGTCGTGAGGACGCGCTGGCAGTAATTGAAGAGGCGGTACACATGCGTCGACGGCTAGCCGCAGATCAACCAGTTGCATTTACTTCTGTCCTTGCAAACTCTCTCAACAGCCTTTCTAATCGTCTATCCGTCCTGGGCCGGCGTGAGGACGCACTGGAAGCAATTCAAGAAGCGGTGTATATACGTCAACAGCTAGCTGCAGAGCGACCAGCTGTGTTCACTTCTGACCTTGCGAGCTCTCTCAACAACCTTTCTAATCGTCTATCCGATATCGGCCGCCGTGAGGAAGGCTTGTTAGCCATTGAGAAGGCGGTACATCTGCGTCAACAGCTAGCCATAGATCAACCGGCTGCGTTTAATCCTGGCCTTGCGAGCTCTCTCAACAACCTTTCTAATCGTCTGTCCGACATGGGTCGTCGTGAGGACGCGCTAGCGGTGATCCTGGAGGTGGTACGTATGCGTCGACAGCTAGCTATAGAGCAACCCGCTGCGTTCCATCCTAGCCTTGCAAGCTCTCTCGGAAACTTATCCAATCGTCTGTCTGATATGGGTCGCCGTGAAGATGCACTAGAGGCAATTCAGGAGGCCGTGTTGCTCCGACGCAAGCTCTCAGCGAGCGACTCGTTTGTATTTGATCCTCTTCTTAGACGCTCTCTCCAGCAACTCTCAGACTTGCTCACGAACATGGGTCGTCACGAGGAAGCCCAAGCTATCAATATCGAAGCTACTAGATTTTTAGTCGATAGTTCATCAATGTCGCCGCGCTAAGCAGTCAGAACTCAGCACCAGCTCCTAGACAAGTCCGTAGACTAGGATAGCCCCTCATATATATACGCGCACTGTAGGAGGAAAGTGTCCCAAAAGTTACAAAAAACGCATTTACCCTGGTTCATTCCAAAAGCGGACGTTGAGGCGCGCCCAAAATGTGGAGCATCACGTCAAGCTTCTGCTTTTTGGTCCTATTTTCGCGCCGTTCCGCGTTCATCAACATCATTGTTTAAGCTTACTCATCTGAAAAAACCTGAGGCTTAGTTATTAATTAGAGCCTGAGAACTTTTTTCCTCTTTACTACTCTTCAAGACTCTTATAAAGAGTCATTAGGTTCTTTTGAGTCTTTGCGGCTCTTTGAGGTACACTACTGTAGCACAACCACATTATCTATAATGTCATGTTAAGATGTCTCTATCTCTATATCTCTGCTCTATGTTAAAAGACACGACGAAAGCTCAGGTATCAGAGTCAATCAGGGTCTAGATTAAATAAGCGCCGTCGCTTAGAACCGGCCCGGCGCATAGCGTCGGGCCACCCCAACGCCCCCCCGAGGTACGACGGGGCTCAAGGTTTATCTCTAAAATGCACCAGCGACTTGTTTTACATGGCATATGTGTGCTTAAATGCTTGGAAGTATCTCCCAGAGGAGGTTTTCTGAATACTATAGGGTAAAAGCTAAGGGGAAAATGTCATGCATCAAGTGCAAGTCATGTTGCAACTAAAGGTGACTCATTGCTTCGGTCTTTGGGTACAAGTTATCAAACAAAGGTATATGTCTGGCTCTACTGATCTCTTTATCACTTGGCTCCAGCTCCAAAGAGTCACCAAGAACCTTTTCCCTAAAACCGCTCGATAGCGGTTTTTGAGGACAGACCTTGCTCCTGACGTTATACAACTACGTTGCGTGTTTCCCAGCAATCGATACTCAATTCAGGAGTTCGTGAAACAGCTTTCGCCATTTTGCATACACCCCCGTACCATGCAGTGTCATTTATTATATAAAGATATTTCGTTTTTGTTCGTATTATAGACGATATATATACAAAGGTTGTTGTGAGCTAATGGAGAGGTCTAGGGAGAGAAAATATTCAACAGCTATCCTGAAAAACGTCTCCGCAGCAGTTACAGCAACCATTGCACTTGCAACAGTCTTCATCACCGCCCGAGTCCCCTCCGCAAGCATAGTTACCACCCCCTCCCGTATATTCATTATCACTACTCGAGTCCATAATCGGTGGACCAGGATGCAAGATTACCGGTCCCGTAGTCGGGTTCAGGCGTCCGGTCGACCCAGGCGTCACCGTCGAGGGTCGTTATCCTACAAGCTCCTATCATCAGAGGGGTCATTGTAGGGATATGCGGACGGGTCGTCGGCGTTTTGCGCGTTGCAGGGGCCTTGTGGTTATTGTATGAAGCCAAGCGAGAGTGAGTTGGTGTACGAGTGGGGGAGAGGAAGGCTGTAACTTAACTAGATCGTAACTCAGATAAACGCCCCTCTCTTTAGCATCACGTCTTCTTCTGTCTTTGATGTCACTACATGGGGCCATACCTTCATTCAGCTATAAGTTACCGGTTCTACAAAGCAAAAAAAAAAACCCCCCAGACAAAGGTCTCATAGGCCACGTAAATAGTACGACAACAGACCCGCCAGCTTGCTCGTATGCTGAAATAAACATTGCACTGATAAGTCAAGTAACTCAAAGACGCGATGCCGGAAGTTACAACAGCTAGCGGATGCTGAATTGCACCGAATCTTAGGCGGAGGAGTGACTCTCTAGGATTTGACTGAGCGCACGGGCGTCAGTAAAAAACCCTGGTGAAACCTAGCCTAACCTGGGTAAACTCCCTGGATTAGCCCGGGGGTGTCTAATCTGGCCTAATTTAGACTGCGCCGGGCGCCCAGGCCTTGGTTTAGTTGTGTTGCCACTAAAAGCGAGCGTTTAGGTCAATTAGTCCCGCATTTAGCGGGTTGTTGACCTGAGAGAACTAATGGGGGTCCGAATTAGTTCGCCGGCGTGTCACGGCGACCGGATTAGTTTCCCGAACCTAAATGTGCGGGTTGTTTAGCTTCTCGAAACCTATACTCAGGAGATTAGTTCTGGGTCTAACTAATTTTCCCCGCAATTAGGTGAAAGGAACTCACCGTTAGCCTGATTAGTACCGAAGAAACTCGCATCACCCAATTAGTTTGTGAGCCGGCTCAATTAGTCGGGCCTGTACTAATCGGCGCCGATTAGTTCGTTTAGTTCGGAGGTCGCAATCCTATACTAACAGGTGGACTTTGTAGTCGAGCACTGTATCAAGATTTGTTGAGGGCTGGCTCCGTGCCACTCTACGCTTTCAACTGGGTGCACGTCACATCGGGGCCGGCGCTTACAAGCTGTACTTACTGGCACGTGCCTTGTTGATTCGTAGCTCCCTCCACCACCTCCCTGCACCCCTCGCCAACCTCCACCACCTTCCGTAACTCGACTCCACCGCCTATCACGGCCATGCGTGCTCCTATTGCGCTCTCCCCTTGGCTGGCTGCTTTGAAGCTTGTAATGGCCACCACGAGAACCGCACCGACGTCCCCCTGGTCGAACGCCTAGCCCGTCGTACATGTGAGTAACTCACCATGCGCTAGCTGGCCCACGCTCACCCTAATCGAACAGAAACTCTGACCGCCGCTGGATGCGGACTGGAGTAATAGAAGGTCAGTTAGACAGGAGGCTTTCCCCCGCCTGCTCTGCTAACGTCAGGCTTCTTACCGAGCCCGGTACTTCTCAGTGGTACTAACAATGGCAGCCGCGACGTTGAAGGTGCCCGTGGTGCCGTAGCCCGGGTCAACAGAGCTCGGCGGTGCCGAATGACCCCCCTCGCGTGTTCGTATCTACAATATCCCGATGTTGTATTTCTTTGTACGACTTATAACTCTGTTTTCGCTCTTGATGTTATATACTCGCATTTATATATTAATATCACAATCTACTCCTCCAGCCCACGAGTGACGCACCCATAATCGCATCGTAAACTGATGATAACGAACTAATAGAGTGCAGCTAAAACTACAACTAATGAACTAATCATGAACTAAACCGCTCGTATTAGCACTCCCAGTTGCTAACCCACAACTAATCCGCAACTAAACGGACGAGTTTAGTAGGCCCATGGACTAATTCACGAACTAATCTGCCCCCGTTTAGTCGCCGATTAGTCCAGTTTAGTTGCCAAGGAACTAAACGCTGTCAGCCCGAAACGCCAGAACTAATCTAATTGAGGGTCTACTAAAGCGCCGTCAGATTAGTTGACACTGTCCCCGTGGGACTAATAGGCTAATCCGGCGAGTTTAGCTCACTTCATTTTACGTGATGGGTGCCTGCGATGACGGAGTGTCAAACCGGCTTTCGCCCTATTACAACGTTTTTCGACTTGTTTTCTGTAGTCTTCTATCAGTGGTCCTATATCGTCTTATCTTTTGTTTTATCCGCGTCTTTGTCTCACATTTTTCACATGCAAGGAGAATTGTTCCGATTCAATGTATATAAAGAGATGTGTCTACATAGTAAACCCATAGTATTCAGGCAGTGTTCAGTATGCGGCAAATTGGCTTTGACACAGAGGGTTACAGAAAGAGATCGCGAGTGCAGGTATGAAAATGTGGGATTGAAGGCAAGAGCCACGCGTCGCGTTCATGGCGGGTCGAGTAGCTGACAGGATCTGTTACATTTGGACGGTGTTGCTCCCGCGTCTGGATTGACGCGCCATCGGGGGGAGTCGCAACCAAACCTCTATGTTTAATTGGACTTTCTGCATGAATGGAAATCGTGAGTATATGCTCACGAAATCTGGGGCCTGGACTTACTTTCGCCTCGTACGAACGGATTTGGGCGACAAAACGGCGCCAGCTGATGCCAACCAGGTCGAGCTACCGCCTGGGTGGACGGACGATGAGCCGGTCGGTTTGCCGCCGGAGGTTGTCCGGGCGCCAACCCGAAAACCAAGCACGGCGTCCTGTTCTGATAGGCTAGTGATTCGCTTCTTGTTGGTACCTCGCGCTGGGTTATTTCGGCTCGCTGCGCGCCCTGCGCGCTTCCGAGAATGCGCAGTTATTTTGCAACTTACTTCGAATTGCCCATGACTGTTTTGACGGCGGACGTATCGGCTGGACGAAATTCCTAGTTGACGACCTCGTCCTATATCCTCGTCTGGCGGGGAAAGTTTATCAACGCATTTTGAACAATGTCGAGCGCGCTCCGAGTAGACGATCCTGGTGCCCGATCTACGCGTGAGACGAGAAAACGAAATGGCTTTTGAGGCTTGACCCGGTTCTTGTAGGCTACCTGCTCTTGCGCAGGCGAGTTTGACCATCAGATGGATATCAAACCAATGCGAAATAACACTCTTCTCACAAGTCGGCAAAAGATTGGTTAGTCGCGCTGAGCGTTCCCGAGCAGCCGCGGCGGTTTGGTCGAGCGCATTCGGGATGGATGAAGATGACAGTGTTGATCCATCAGCCGTTTTACTGACTGGCTCAACGAGTTAGCCGATCGGAGTATTGAGAGACCGAATGGAGTATCCAAGAACATACAATTGGTCAAAGAGTTCAGTCAGGCTCTTGAACACTTCGACGGCGTCAGCGCCTCGAGTGATTAGGTTGTAGAATGTTGATGTATTCACGAACACGACCTATCATCCATCGACAGTGACTGACTCCTCAAAGCGGATGTTTTTAATTGGTGGAAGGCTTCGGTGAGAAGTTTCGGCGCGTTTCGTTCTCGTGGATATGTGCGCTACATCTCTAGCGAGGGTGTTCAGGCCTGGATCATTGGAATTTGTGTTAGCTTGATCCTAACGTGCACGCGAGCGGTCGCATTGCTATAGCTCGATTCGTGTTTCAGGCTAGACATATTTATCGAAGTGGCGGATGATGTATAAATATGCGGGGTATAGAGGACAGAAGCTCGTGTGGGTTGTCGTCTGGACACTGTGGACGTCGAGCTCTGAATCACCTTTTCCGGTTAGCGTAAACATGACGTAATACGGATACCCAGGTTTTCGGTCCGGAAGGTCAGAGGATGATATGCCCGGGATACCTATTCAAGTCAAGGATAGCATTCCAGGAGCATTGCAGTACGCGTGCCAGTTCTGGCAGAGCCATATCCAGGACGTGGAGATACCGAGCGGGATTATACCCTTGTTGAAAAAGTTCATGGAACAAAAGCTAGTGCTGTGGATGGAGCTGACCGCTGTATGCGGCAGATACTATGGGCTGGGTGATGCAGAAAAATGGGGACAAGTGAGTGCGCATATTGCCTAGATCGAATTGGTGAAAAACACTTAAATAAAATGGTAGAGGGTAGACAAGAGCGACAAAAGCGACATCAAGCTCGCGCTTCAATATAATGAAGAGTATGCAAGTGCTTCACATTCAATCAGCTGTCATTTTAGTCACGAGGGTCGGCGAGAGGAAGCACTAGTTGCAACTCAAGAGTCAGAGGCGATATACCGGCGGCTAGCTACAGACCAACCAGCGGTGTTACTCCTTACCTTGCGAGCTCTCTTGTCAATCTTTCCCATCGTCTATATGACTTGGGTCACCGCGAGGAAGCCCTGTCAGCGGTAGTGGAGGGAGTAGATTTGAGTCGACAGCTAGCCGCAGAGCGACCGGATGTGTTTATTCCTGACCTTATAAAGTCTCTCAATCACCTTTCCAATTGTCTATCCAACCTGGGTCGTCGCGAGGAAGCCCTGTCAGCGATCGAAGAAGCGGTATATATACGTCGAGAGCTAGCTGCAGAGCGACCAACCGTGTCTGCTCTTAACATCGCACCGTCTCTAGGCACCCTCTCTAATTGTCTAGATGAGTTAGGTCGCCTCGAGGAAGCCCTGACAGTAATGGAGGAGACAGTACATGTGTATCGGCAGCTAGCTACGGATCAGCCAGAGTTGTTTGCTCCTGAGCTTGCGGGGTCTCTCAGCAACCTGTCCAATCGTCTCTCTCGCATGGGCCGCCGTGAGGAAGCTCTTTCGGCGATTGTGGAGGCGGTACAGGTGTATCGACAGCTAGGTGCAGAACGACCAGCTATGTTTACTCCCAAAGTTGCAGGGTCTCTCAACAACCTGTCCAATTGCCTATCTAGCATGGGTCGCCTCGAGGGTGCTCTGTCAGCGATCGAGGAAGCGGTGCAACTGTATCGACAACTAGCTGCAGAGCGGCCAGCTGTGTTTACCCCCAATCTTGCAATGTCTCTCAGTAACCTTTCAAATCATCTATCTGACATGGGCCGTCGTGAAGACGCACTGCTGGCGATTGAGGAGGCGGTTCGTTTGCGTCGACAGCTAGCTGCAGAGCAGCCGACTGCGTTTACTCCTGACCTTGCGATGTCTCTCAACAACTTTTCTAATTGTCTTGCTCGCATGGGTCACCATGAGGACGCATTGTTAGCAATCGAGGAGGCGCTTCATATACGTCGACGGCTAGCTGCAGAACAACCAGATGCGTTTGCCCCCAATCTTGCGAGGTGTCTTGGCAACTTTTCCCTTCATCTATCTCACACGGGTCGCCTTGAGGACGCACTTTCAGCGATCGAGGAGGCGATACAGATGTATCGACGACTAGCCGCAGATCGACCAGCTGCGTTCACTCCTGATCTCGCGGCGTCCCTCAACAATCTTTCCAACCATCTAGCTGACATGGGTCGCCACGAGGAAGCCCTGTCAGCAATTGAGGAGACAGTACATATGCGTCGACAACTGGCTGCAGTGCAACCGGCTGCGTTTACTCCTGTTCTTGCAGAGTCTCTCAACAATCTATCCAGTTCTCTGTGTAGCCTCGGCCGCCTTGAAGATGCACTATCGGCAACGGAGGAGGCAGCACAGATGTATCGACAGCTAGCCGTGGATCAACCAGCTGCGTTTACTCCCGGCCTCGCCAGCTCTCTTGAAACCCTCTCCAACCGTCTGTCTAACATGGGTCGTCGTGAAGAAGCACTAGAGGTAATTCAGGAGGCCGTGTTACTTCGACGCGAGCTCTCTGCGGACTGCGTGTTTATACCCGATTCTCTCAGAAGATCTCTCTGGCAACTTTCAACCTTGCTCATACACATGGGTCGTCGCGAAGAAGCCCTGTCTGTTGATTTTGAGGCTGCTGGATGGCTGATGGCGTATAGACCACCCAAGCAATCGGAACCAGTCGCCGATTGCCGGACAAATCCATAGCTTAGCATGGGCCTTTATGACAGTCAAAACCCCGGTTTCGTTGTATTCACTGTTGACGAAATGTAATCTTGTTGCTCAGAGCGCACGCGTAAGCACACTCTCAACTTCGGTCTATATGCGTCATCAGATACAAAGAGTGCAAGTGCCCAAATTGATGAACTGTTAAATCTTGGGCTGTACACCATCCGTTTCTTCATCGTTCTGATTTTCTATTGAACAACTCTAGCCCTCAGGTGCCGCTATTCTAATTTTTTTCAACATAACTATCAGCTAAAAAAGCATGCCGCGTTTTCCCCAGCACTCAAAGCTCCAGCTGGGGGCACACCTGTGGCCTAGGTACCACCTGATGCTATATCCTATATAAATATTTTGGTTTCCCTTCAAGTCGTCGATACATACAAAGATTATTGCGAGCCAAGAGGTCCATGGAGCGCAAACATTCAACAGCAACCATCCTCATCGTCGTCTCCGCAACAGTTACAGCAGCCATCGCACTCGCAACAGCTATCACACTCACAACAATTGTCGCACTCACAGCAGTTGTCACAGTCACAACAGTCCCCATCACCGCCTGAGTCCCCTCCGCTAGTATAGTTACCACCCCCTCCCGAATAGTCCCTATCTCCACTCGAGTCTACAGCCGGAGGGCTAGAATCCGCGAGATTACTGGTCCCGTAATCAGGTTCAGGCGTCTGGTCGACCCAGGCGTCCCCCGTATCGTCCGGATAGGCCCCCGAGGGGTCGTTATCGTACGAGCCCATATCATCAGAGAAATCGTCATAGATATATGTGGATGGATCTTCGGTGTTGTCCGCGTATAAATCGTCGTCATCCTCAACCCATTGTTCATCGTCTGGGTACGAATCGTCGTATTCGTCCAACGTTTCGTATGCTACGTAGCCCAGAGCGGCTCCACCCGCCAATCCGGCACCGACCGCGAGCCCGCCGTATGAAGACGAACGAGGAGGAGTCGGTGTACGAGTGGGAGGGGGAGGAAGGGTAACTGTGAAGTGATTTGTAACTTAGATGAAGGTCCTGTAGAGTAGTCCGATGATAGACTTACCATTTTGTTCGTACGCTAAAAAGTCACGGCAATAAGTGTATATACTCCAAGGTGTGATAATATAACTTACAATAGTTGGAGTAGACCGAGTTGTACTGAATGTTCTGCGACGGGGGAGGCTGGTGGGGATTTGGTGGAGCATGCACGTGGGTGGTGTGGTGGTGATGTACGGGAGCAGGGTGTGAATGCGAGTGAGAGTGAGAGTGAGAAGACGTATGAGAATGAGAATGAGAGCCGCGCGTGGCGTTCATGGGAGGTCGAGCAGTCGGTTGAATCTGTTGCATTTGAGTATTACTGTTTCCGCGCCCAGGCTGATACGCCATAGGAGGAGTCGCAACAGGACCTTGCTGTCTGACAGGACGCTCTACACGGGCAGAAAGGATGAGTATATGCGTGTAGATTTGGACACATAGACCTACTATCGCCTTGCGCAAACGAGTTTGGACGAGATACCGGTGCCGACTGACGCTGGCCTGGCCGAGTTGCCGCCGGGGCAGGTGGACGATGAGGGGGGCGATTTGCCGCCTGAGGTCGTCCGGGCGCTGGACCTGACGCTCGAGCAGGACGCTTCGGTCTAACAGGCCAACGAGTGGCTTCTTGCTGATACCCGGCCTGGAGTTTACCCTGGATTATGTCGGCTCGCTGTGCGCCTTGTGCATTTCCGCGAGCACGTAGTTGTTGTGCGGTTTGCTTCGAATTGCCAATAACCGCTTTTCCGACGGACGTATCGGCCAGACGAAGTTTCCGATCGGCAAGCTCGTGTTGTATCGCCATCTGACGCGGAGAGTTTCTCATGGCCACCCGAACAATGTCGAGCGCGCTCCGAGCAGACGGACCCGACGCCCAATTTACACGTGGGACGAGAGAACGAAATGGCTCTTGAGACTTGATCTGGTTCTCGCAAGCCACCTGCTCTTGGGTGGGCGGGTTCGACCATCCTGTCGATACGAATACTACGTTGCGAGAAAACCTCTCTCCCACAAGCTGACAAAAGATTGACCAGTTGCGCTGGGCGTCTTCAAGGAGCCATGGCGCATTTGGCCGGGCAGATTTAGGGTGGATGAAGATAGCAGCGTTGAGATGCCGGCCGTTTTGCTGACTGGTTTAACAAACAAGCTCATCGGAGTGTTCGGAAATCGGATGGGCCAGTCAAACTTACAGTCTGTCGAAGAATCCAGCTAGGCGCTTGAGTACGTCGGCGCTGTCAGCGTCTCGGATTGTTCGATTATAGAATGCCGGCGTATCAACAAGCACAACCTGTCGTCCATCGATAGTAATTGGCTTCCCCACACGGACATCCTTGGTCGGCGGAAGGTTCAAGCGAGCATGGTTATTGTTGACGACCTCTCTGATGAACTAGAGAAATACAAATCGGTTAACCCTACTTCACTAGAGGCGGCGTAGATGTATATAGCGATTCCCACTTACCGAAGACTTTCCAACTCGTGGTCCTCCAAATACTCTGATAGTTATGGAGCTATAAGTCAACGTCAACCATGAAGTTTGTCTCGACTTACCCAATGTAAATAGGAGGTAATTGACCTGTAAATTAATTTGCTTATCAGCCGGCTGGGGTGAAAATATCTAGCACTTGTGAAGGACACACCTTTCGCAGCCATGCCTAGTGAAAATTCAAGGGAGAGGTTTTGCGGCTTAAGCAGGTCTTACTCAGTACATTTTATGATTATATCCATTGAGACTTTATCGCCTCATCGCCTTGTTATGATGTTCGTCGCATGGGGATATGTTTACGGAGAGATCCTCACCCCAAAACTTAATTGTCATAGCAATATGTGTGAGCATAGCCAGCCTGGAAGAGAAGCGGGCGGCCATCACAAGAACCCGATCACAATCCAGTAATCCGTACCGCGGCTTGCCCAAAAAAAGTAGAAGACGTGGCTATGCTCATATCATGGGAGCTGCTTCGAAGGCTTGGCGAGAGTTCACCTTCTGGACTGCAGATCCGCCGAGCGCAAGATTAGAGCGGACCCTCTTTGATCCATGATGTCTGAGCCTCGATCCGTGTGTTTACGGAACCATAGAGCTGGTAATCCTGAATATCATCTCTTCTGCAAAACCTACTGGCTAAAATCGGCGCGGCCCCCTGGACCAGATTGCATTGCCTTTGAATATTGTGTGAGAAATGGGAAATACAATCCTGGTGCAAGGGGGTCCCGGAAAATAGGCGCCGGACATGAAGGGGGGAGGGGGGTCAGGTGGGTCTGGACTTTCCGTTGCTACGAGTGACTGTCGTAGCCATTTTTGGCTTGGTCAAGTCGGTGGCGATGCAGAAATTCGTCACGTGCCGTGAGGCGGGGATGACACGGAGGACGCATTCGCCGACCGGGGAGGCGCGAGCCGACGTCACGATGTATACCAAGTACGGAATAGATGTTTATCGAAAGTCATATTACGAAACCCTCGGTTTGGTTCTACCGGACACCGAGCAAAGCGCTGAGTTAAGGGCTATGGCGGGTGTCGGGTCGGGATATGAGAGCGGGAGTCCATCGCAGAGCTAATCATTTGCGAAAGAAATATATAATTTGTTCTCATAGCTAGTGGTGCTATGAATCCGTCTGTACCCCTAGCCGATGTTTTTTCTCAGCTAGCTGGTACTTGCGATGAAATACAGGATCTAAATGTCAGCGGCTCATCGATACCTGTTCATGCAAAAGTGTGTTGCTCCTGCTGCCAAACAGCAAGGCTGAGCGATGAATTAACAGATTATTCGCTTCTACAGCACATGTACTCGAAGAAATATAAGCTTGCTCCACGGAACTTACAAATCCTAAAGCGGCAGCCACAGGCAATCAGGACTCTTCAAGTTGTCTCTAGTTGCCCTTACAGAGACGACCTTACCTATAAGGCATCTCTGTACTCTTCGAAATTGAATCCCTGCACAACTGGGCCGGTTGAATGACCACGTTGCCCTCCTGGAAGCACGTATGTATGGATGTATGCGCTGTAACGGGTCACGTTAACACCGCTCATGGTCACGAAACACTCATCGCATGAAGCAAGTACATTAAGCAGTACGAACTAGCAGATAGGTAGTTCGGATCCATGGACATCAACCGAGCGACTGGGACCGTGCAGGTGTCTATAGCCACTGAGTGGAGACGGGAGCCAGAGCTCCCCAACTCCGAAACTAATAAACCTTGTTTTCAAGCGTAAACATATTTAAATCTGCTGTAAAATCTGTAATTACTCTGTAGTATTGATACGACCGTTCTCCAGTTCTATTCAATCTACTGACACGGCAGGTCTGCATTGGTGCTCGTAGGATACAACTACAACTCTCGGCGCATGCGCTCGCTCGGTGTCCGGTAGAACCAAACCGAGGGTTTCGTAATATGACTTTCGATAAACATCTATTCCGTACTTGGTATACATCGTGACGTCGGCTCGCGCCTCCCCGGTCGGCGAATGCGTCCTCCGTGTCATCCCCGCCTCACGGCACGTGACGAATTTCTGCATCGCCACCGACTTGACCAAGCCAAAAATGGCTACGACAGTCACTCGTAGCAACGGAAAGTCCAGACCCACCTGACCCCCCTCCCCCCTTCATGTCCGGCGCCTGTTTTCCGGGACCCCCTTGTCCTGGTGTGTCACTGAAAGGCAGTTCGACCAACTCGACACAGCACGAGGCTGGGCGGTTGCACTAGTACATTTACGATCAATTCTCACGAGCGCCCAGGTCGATGGTCTAGAGAGTAGCCAAACAAAGTTTACAAAGGAGACATGTTCGGGCCATACAGTCAGTCTAGATATTAAGATACAAGGCACTGTGATTGCAAGGCTCAGTAATACTGATCGGTATACGCATCATCTGGGTGACCTCCATCCATGTCATCCTCATACCCGCCCCCACCATACGCATCATCCTCATACGTATCCTCCGCAGATGCTTCTTGGTCGTCGTACACGCCTTGATCTTCATATTGATCCTGGTATTCATCGACCTCTACCGCTTCAGACGCAGTGTCTGGTTCTTCATGTGCATCTTGTTCCTCGTCTGCATCTTGTTCCTCGTACGGATCTTGTTCCTCGTACGGATCTTGTTCCTCGTACGGATCTTGTTCCTCGTGCGTGTCCTGTTCCTCAGACGCGTCCTGGTCCTCGTAATAATCTTCATGGGTATCCTGAGCCTCATCGACGCCTTGACCATATGTATAATTATCTAACCCAAGGGTCATATTATTATCCTTTTAGCGATTGAACTGAGAGCTACTCACCATTGTCATCCGCAATAAAGCCCGTATAATTCTCCACATCAGGCTCGTTGTCATCGTGGGCCTCGGGATCGGAGTAGCCCTCCAGAATTTGTTCCTCCGCTTCATCTTGGTAGGCTTCCAAGCCATCATCGACGTATTGATCGTCCTCAGGTTCATCGGCGTATGCTTCCAAGCCATCGCTAGAATTTGTCTCGTCGACGTACGCCTCCTCGTATAGGTTGGTGTTATCTGGCTCATACACCTCGTCGCTAGAATCGTCATTGTGTGCGACAAATTCATCTTGGTCCGCATAGAGGTCGAGATTATCTTCCGTGTAGTTGTCCTCTTCCACATAGTTGTCTTCTTCCACATAGGGTTCGTCGTCTCCGCCGAAGCCTCTATCTCCGAATACATCCTCATCGACGTATTGATCATGGTTAACATACTGGTGGTCGTCGACATACTGATCGTCTTCAACATATTGGTCGTCTTCGACATATGAATCGTCTTCAAGGTAACGCTCATCTCCGACATCACGTCCATCCCCAGTCTCGAAGTGCTCGAATCCCTCGTAAGCCATGGTACCGAGAGCTGCTCCTCCCACAACGACCCCTCCCATTGCAAGTGTCTGGTACCCAGATTCGGGTTTGGCGGGTGGAGTGGAGGGCGGAACTAGCGCGATATCTGTAAGGAAATGCGATAAAACGCAAATATTGTAAAATTAGTCTTCAAAATTCTTATCCAGACCTAAATTTCGCCTACTTTGCTCCTGGTATGCTATTGGGAGGTTCAGTTTATGAAATGGAACGAGAATAAGGGGAGCTCACAATAATTGGAAGTATTATGATCGATCACGCTAGACTGAGACCCCGTGTTGTAGATAGGGGTATATTCATAAGTAGCAGGGCCAAAAGTGTGCGTTGGAGGGGTTGTCGGCTGCACAAACGGCGCTTGTTGCGGTGGTTGGTACCCGATTTCGCGCAAAGGGGGTGGTGGGGGTGGATAAGATGTAACATTCACGCTCACGGTTTGATGCGAGAAATTGGGCGGTGGACGAGAGTTATTTGTGTATGCAGAGGCTTGAGGTGCCGGTGGGCGTTGCAGGGGTTGAGTATTGCCTGGGGTTGTCGGTGTTGGTCCCGAAGCCGGAACCCGACCGGGGCGAGGAGCCGGAGCCGGAGCCGTTGATGTGGGTTTCGTTGCCACGACTGAAGCCGAGGTTGGAATTGAGGCTGGCTTGGCTGGCGGTTTGGGCAGGGAAGCCGAAGCCGGAGCAGAAATAGTAGTGGGTTTAGTTGTTGGGGCTAGAGCCGAGCTTGAAGTTGCAATTGGCTTCGTTGGCGGTCTGGACGGGGGAGTAAGACCGGTAGCCGAAACGGAAGCCGAAGTAGGGCCAGGAACCGAAGCGGGTCTTGTCGTTGAGCCTAGAGCCGTGGCTGAGCCCGGAGTTGAGACCGGTTTGGCTGGTGGTTTTGCTACAGAAGCTGGAGCCGGGGACGCAGGCGTCGGTTTTGCCATCGGGACTGGAGTCGAACTTGGAAGCGCTGTCGGTTTGGACGGCTGTCCGGGTAGGTGGGCCGAGGGAAGGACAGGAGCGGGGGCCGAAGGTGGCCGTACTGCCCCCGGTGGAGCTGGCGCTGAGCCTGGAGTTGAGGCCGGCCTGATTGGCGGTTTGGGCAAGGGAGGCCGGGTCGTAGCCGGAGCCGGCGACGGTCTTGCTGTTGGGACGGGCCCTGGATTCGGCCCGGCTAATGGCTTGGGCGAGGAAGCAGGACCAGGGCCAGAAACTCGAACAGGGGCTGGGGGTGGCCGTGTCGTTGGCGCTGGAGTTGCAGCCGACCCAGTCAGCGGCTTGGGTGGGGGAGCTGGAGGGAGAGGGGTTGAAGTGGGAATAGGAGCCGGAGTAGGTCTTGTTGCTGGGACTGGAACCGGATTTGGAATCGCAGCTGGCTTGGTCGGTGGTTTGGGCAGTGAGGCGGAGCCAGGAGCCGAACCCGGCGCAGTGACCTGAGTACGAGTCGGGGGAGGAGCAGGTCTTATTGCCGGGACTGAGACTGAAGCTGGCCCGACTGGTGGCTTAGGCCGGGAACCCGGGGTGATAGCAGAGGCGGGAACAGGTCTTGTTGGGACCGGAGCCGCCGCTGAACCTGGATCTGGGATCGGCCTGACCGGTGGTTTAGGTGGAGGCGCTGAGGTAAGGGTGGGAGCAGGAGAAGGTCTTATTGTCGAGGCTGGGACTGGGTTTGGAGTTGTAGTCGGCTTGGCTGGCAATTTGGGTGGAGGAGCCGGAGCCACAAAAGGGGCCGGAGCCGAGGCCCGCGCTGGAGCAAGACTTGTTGTCGCGACTGAAGCTGGCACTGGGCTCGAAAGCGAAGCCGGCTGGGTTGGCAATCCGGGTAAGGGCCGTCCTGGGGGTTTCGGCGCAGGCTGAGCTGGGGCTTTAGGTTGGGAGGCAGAGCCTGGCTTTGGCACCGACTCGGGCGCAGGTTTTGTCTGCGGTCCTGATGGTGGTATCGGAGTCGATTTCGCCGGTGGAAGGGATGGTGCTGAAGGTTTCGGAGGCACTTGACCTAGTTGAGCGGCCGGAGTTATGCCAGGTCGTGCAGGGGAGTTCGAGGGAGTAAGGGCGGGAACAGGTGCTGGCACTACGACCGGTACAGGAACTAGAACCGAGGCCGGTTTTGAGTCGGATACGGGTTTTTGTTTCGCCTCTTGCGGCTTCGTTGGATCGTCTTTTTTCACAGGCGGCCGTGTTGCGCTCTTCTCTGCGCGAAATCCGCGGAGTTTTACTTGAGCTCGTTCGACATTTTCGACTACTCGGTCGTCCCCGCCCATAGAACCCTGATCACCAGAAGTCTTGATGTTTTCTAGGACCAGGCGCCCGGCACTTGTCTCTGCAAGGGATAATCGGCGATCGATCAAGTCGCTGAGGATAGCCAGCTGGCGCGGCGAGCGCTCGATAACCAGCTTAATGATATCCAAAGCGCTGTGTGAGGATGGTCCCGATGCCCAGTTCACTCGTTGGATATGAGGACGAAAGGGTTCTTGCGAGGCGGCTTGCTGGTCCTGAGAAATATGGTCAGGGGTGATCGGAGAAGGCCAAGCGGTCGACGCAAAGATAAGGTTGTGGAAAAAGTCCTCTCCGACCAGTTGGCAGACAATCGACCAGTTACGCAGACTATGTTTAATCAACCAGGGCGCTTTGGGACGACTTGATTTGGGATGAATAAAGATTATAGCACTCAGTTGACGACCATTTTCCTGGCTGGATACCATGTACAATTAGCGATAACGATGTGAGATTGTGTAAGTAGACTCACGACTGAAGTAAGAATTTGGCCAGATTTTTGAGTACATCAGCGCTATCGAGATCCTTCACGGCTGGGTTATAGAACGCGGGAGTATCCACTAGTATGACCAGCCGTCCATCAAGGACGAGAGGCTTCACCAAGCGAACATCCTTCGTAGGGGCCAGATTTGAGCGCGAGGTATCCTTAGTGAACGCTTCCTGAATAAACTATGAGAGGTACAAAGTTGAATACAGAAAATAGCGCAGTCTAACGGCGTGTCCACCATGGCTTACCGATGATTTCCCAACCCGAGGACCGCCAAAGATGCTGATATTAACATAAGCTTAGCCTGAGCGCGAGATAGAATGCGAGTATGATAACTATCTCACCCGATAAAGATGGGCTTTTGGCCACCTACAAGAACATATTCGTTATAAACTCTCTAGTGCGAGAAATGAAGTACACCGCAATACCTTTTGCTTGCGTCGTCATTTTGATTCAGTGGGTGTTTGGATTGAACGGGAGGGACAAGAAAGTTGTCGTGCTATCGTAGATTGATATACACATCCTCCTGTGCGACATAACCCTATCTACAAGGATATCAAGAAGTTCCGGATGTATAGCCGCCCAGTATCCAGGTTCATCTTGATTTAACGTCCCAAGTTCTGGGGCGACGTGCGCCTGTGATGGTCGGGGATCTGAAGAAGCCGATCAGCCCGATAACCAGCTCACGTGGCGGGACAACTTTGTCTGTGTTTGTTCTATCCACGATTCGGATTCGCCCACGATTCCCCACAAGACCCAACGATCTCCAATAAATACAATGCTATACACTAGAGCAATGCACATACACTCATGGCGCTGAAAGACCTCGGAGACCGCACACAAGAGTGATCGCAATAAAACGTACTGATGTGTTTGCCAACCCCGTAACTCACACAGACGAAATACGATCAAGTGAGCGATGGCGCAAGCAGCTTCAGTTAGATTTGGTCGTGGAAGCTCGCTTCCATGCTTTAAGAAGAGCATATGTCTGCGCAAGAGCAACTGAAAACAGACACATATAAGCTAGAAGGTAGAATCGTCCAGTTCGGCACAAGCTGCTTGGTCGTCCCCACAGAAACTGAGTACCAGAATTGATTTAGCTCACCCCAGCGAGCTAGTCATACGTAGAAACTGAACAACCTTTCGGCTCTTACACCTACAAAGGCTTTATCATAGGACAGCAGCAGTCGTTCTTATGAAGAGGATGGTTGCTCTACAGCAACATCTGACGTCCACCATACTGCGCGATGACAAACGAGTGATGGATAGTTCCAAAAGACGCAGTTGCTATGATGTAGTGGATTATCTTCTGGTCCAATAATGAGATGAAATTGAAGGTAAATGCTTACCTGGATTTACGAACACGTCCAGTCAGTAGCGATTAATCAGATCAGGACAATCATGGTGTTCGCCATTAGTGCCGTGGATGGGCAAATCGGCCGTATTCTACAGCTATTACATTTTTATATCCCTATTCTGGTCGCTGGAGCGATATATTACTATAGGCTTCATAACCAGACTGTGCTCACTAACTGGTTGGGCCACGTTTTGGCCCGAAACATGTGAGTATATGCACGTCACAAAAAGCATTTAGATTCTTACTTTATAGAGAGATCCAGGTTGGAACCGACAAGAAGAGCTGTTTGGTACTTTAATGGGTGCTATACTCATGGGACCAGTTGTAGTAGAGTCTGGCCAAGAATGGCTTAAGGTATGGTAACACACTTCACTTCCGCACTGATATACATCTGTGTTACAAATATCGCTTGTTGGGCCTGTCCGGGCTTCCGAGATTTTTTGAGATACAAAAGTAGTCAGCGCCAGAGCTGAAGTGTATACTCTACTAAAATGAGTGCACACTTGTGTCGCCTTCACAATCTACAGCTGATATGCTGAATTTTGCGAGTACGATGACAAAGCCTAGCATTACATGATCACGTGCCTCCTCAACGGCACCGCTTCTCCTCCAGACGACTATCTTTTGATTCAAGAAGAAATAATGCTCTCAATGTCACCAGTAAGCACGTCTTCCTATCCTACCTCATCTATGTGCTCATTACCATCGTGATAGCTCCGCGTTTCCGATGAATCTTCCGGTGGTCCATCGCTTGATACTGGGGGTATCACATATGACCAGGCTCGGCAACAACTACAATCCATTCGGGCTCGTCTGTCCCATACGATTCAGGACTATCTTGCCGCCTGCCAATTGATGCAGGCGATTTGCTCTACCGTGCCTCAGACCGCGGACGTATCGTCCGCTGGGCGCGAGCAGGCCCTGCTGGCGATTGAGGGGGAGCTTTTGACTTTTTCGCAAGAGGAAACCCGCGTTCGACAATCCCGTGACATCCTAACAAATACACTAAACCAATCCAAAATGACGACCCCAATTTACTCCTTCCCTCCCGAAATCTTGGCCCGCATCTTTTCCGAAGCCGCTTGTTATTGCACGGATGCTCTTGCCAAACCGTTTGGACTGCTACCACCCGTAACAAATCCAGTCGATTTGTCCGCTGTTTGTAGACAATGGCGCAAGGTCGCGATTAACCACAGATCACTTTGGACACATATTGATCTCGAGGTCGGTCGACTAGTATACACTGATCGCGGATATTACCCTTCCGAAATTTGGGAAGATCGTTCCCGAGGCGCCTCCCTTTATATCCAAATTCGCCAGTACCGCTCATTCGAAGACGGTGACACAGATTCTGATGTGGATATGCTATCTGCCCTAGACAACTATCAACGCCCAGCTTCAATGGTCACTAAGCTACTTGACTTTTTGATACCACTTATGCGTCAAGTGTTCTCCTTGTCGCTCAATCTTGACTGGCCTCACGAATATATTGCCGCGCAGCTGATTGACTGTTGGACGACAAACGGCGTCCCTGGGCAAGCAAAAATACTAAAAATTGACTCTAGTTCAGACTATGGGTTGGTGACAATTTCCTCACCAATACATTACCTAAAATATCTCGAGTCTCTCCAAGTTCTCCATCTTTGCAACATCGATCCTCCCTGGACTAGTTGGACTTTCAACAATCTTATTGATCTTCGATTTGAATTTCACTACGATGATAACAACCAGTCAATTCACATATCAAAGCTTGGGTCCATGCTTACGTCGTGCCCCAAGCTGAAGCGCCTTGCTCTCGGCGGCTTTAAAGTTAAGATTTCACGTGATTTAACGATACGTCGTATCATATTAGGAGAGCTCCAATGCCTCGAAGTAGGGTATGAAACAACCGGAACATTACTTTCGCGTGCATTGGAAATTATCTCTCCTGGGGAAAACGCCCTACGCTTGAAACTTTCGTTAGGCGACAAAGATTTACAACGGGCATTGGCGTCGGTGCGCCTGTTTCTTGACAGGGCGAATGTAAAAATACTTCATTTGGTTAACTCAGGCGAACCACATTTTGCGTCTGAGCTTGGAGCTTTGCCTCGTGTACAAACTCTTATCCTTGATTCCTGGCACTTCTCCAGCGTAGTAAAAATCGTCGATGACATTCTGGATACTGAGACATACCAAAACCCAGTCCGGTTCAATCCCGAGGTGGTACTTTGGTCGGATTTACGGGAGTTATATTTGGACTTTTGTGTCCTGGAGAAGGAGTACTTGTTCAAATTCGTTTCCCATTGTTCTATTGAAACTCTACATTTACGAGGCTGCTTTCGAGACCAACAAATTCTGAAAGAGTTTCAGATTGATTCTCAGGCCTCCGACGAGTATGTACAGTTATTGTCAGAGGTGGTACCAAAAGTTTTATATTCGCAGTCTGTCTCCCATATTGACTGACGGGTATTCTTGTCTTCATCTCTCGCCTGTATGTTTTTGGTCTTGAATAGTTTTGAACCTGAGGCTCAATGCTTGGTTCATGTAGCTGCAGGCGCACAAAAAATCGCTGGAAACCGACCGTAATGTGTCGAGTTCATCAGGCTTGATTTGTTCTGAAACCCGTATCGTAATGTAGCCACGCTACACAGTGTACTGTATCTTTCCGTTTGTATCAACATTTATAACTGAGGGTCTGATATGATTTTACTTTTCTAGAGATGCCATGGGCCCAGGTAATCACCTTGCTTCTGCAAGGTCACTCCAGGGGTCAATATTCCGTCGCTCGATCGTGCAATCAGTAAATCACGTGAGAAGTGTAGCACCGCATTCGCTCCGCTACTGCACAATCTGTACAGCCGCGGTCTCAAGCGCTCCGAGGCTCGGAAAAAGTGGGCTGTCTCATGTTCAAACCTCGAAACCCCATGTTCGTTGTTTTAAAACGACACCCCAGCCTTCGTCTCATTTACTGTAATTTTTCTTCGTTGTTTGCTTTGACGCCTCTGTTCCTAAATCCTGACGCGACTCTGAATAGAACCCCCTTCTATTCACTCGATTTCCATGATGCTTTCACATCCAATTCCACACTCTACGCTGCGGGCCAAACCAAAAGCAACATCTATTATAGTAAGTTAAGAACAACATACGTCTACGGCTGCCCGTTAAACAAGAATCAAACATGCAGTCACGTACATCACCAGGATACAAGCTGTATGTCTAGGCGTCCGCCAACATCCTTGCTAAGCTCAAGGTAGTTTGGTTGTTTGGCTCTGTTGTACCTATATGCGCCGATTATCAACACAGGCTCGCGTTTCAAAGCCTTTCACGATAATGGTATTAGTTCCTCTGACTGGCCAATTCGGCAACTCGCGCAGCCCTGCGAAGGGCACAATGGTGTCCGCTGCAGACGTCCTTGCTAGTGTCAACGGCTCCGAAGTTGCTGAAATCAACTTAGAGTCCCTCACGTTCACCTACAACGCCAATCACCCCGGGTCTTTGTCTTCCGACTCTGGATCATCGCTGCCATCCTCAACTCGGGTACAGCTGGGCGAACGAAGCGGGAACGGCGCCAAGACGGTAATCACGCGTCATTCAAGAAGATGCGAATGGGCTCCTCGAACAAGCTTTTGGATGGTACTGATTCCACCGAGCTCCCTGGAGACGTTGGTCAGCCCTCCAAGGTATCAGCTGAGGCATCGACCTTCGGGTCCTCGGTTGATTGAAAGTAAGTGTCTGAATGATCTTTGACTTGTTCTAAAGACTGACTGATTTGTAGATCGTCGCAGTGGCCACCGAGCAGTTATAGTACGTGACTAGGGACTTTGTGATCTGCTTGTATGAATTTCTGTATACATGCTTCGACCTGACGGTTCTCTGCATCATCGGACCTTGTTTGACAGATGTGTCTTGGCTTCAGTTGCGCTCGCCCCAGTATTTTATATCCTGGTAGCGCTGTTTATGATTCGAATCGGTGCGATATCGTTTGTATTCAAATTACTACTTAACAAATACTAAACGAATGTTTCTCTGACTCATTGAAACAGAGCCGAAATATACTGTGTTGTAAACTTGATCAGAGAGTCCGCACGAAATTCCTCTGGCCCCCCAGGCAAGCAAGGTCAAGGGGCCCTGGTCAAGGGCCGCTTCTAGTTAATACGTTACTATGAGAACTCAGCGCTAGTCCCATATACATCATAAATGTCATCGGATATACCTGCATAGCTTTTGTCGTATGTTGGTTGGACTGCTATGAATTACTCGAATGTAGCTCATCATTTCGGGATCACTGATGACCGATCCATCCTTATGGTAGGAACGGTTTAGTTCTGAAACGCTTGCGTATTGACTCGGATACCGCTAAAAGCTTGAGGTTAAAATTTAGTTGAGTTACTCGGAACTCTAAGACAGGCTAGGGCGCACACTAAGATAGGTCCACTTCGGTGACTAGGTGGATAGAGAAACTTCAAAGTACAAAGAAGTGACAAAGTAAGTTTTTTTGTTAGTACTGGAAACCAAGAAAGGGAAATCGAGCGGGGGAAGGGGGAAAAGACTGAAATGAATGCGTGTTATGTAATACAATAACGAAGGTGAGTAATATCTTATAAACGAGCTGCACAGCTTAGTACGGGTATTTGTCCATCATTATATGCCATGGCAATAGATGGTAATAAGGGGTTTATGGTAACCTGATGTACTCTCGATTAGCATAACCAAGTCTAGGACGATGTTACAAATACAGTTACCTATTGTGTGCCTCTATGTCTTGGGCGTGCCAAACATCCTGCAACGCGGCAGCAAACACATAGCCACCACAAATCTCGGCCTCCTCATATATGCTCTCCAACCGCACTTGAACGATCCTATCCGCCATTGACGGACGTTTCCGTACAGGTTGCGAAGGGCCTGGCGAATGAATAGAGACTTGGTCCCGATGGGAGCTCGAGCTAGGTTCGACACAAATGGAGAGACGAGAGGAAGCTCTGGTCGGGTTTAGAGGTATTATGTCGAACAAGGTGAGTGTATTGGGGCGGGACCTGTTTTTGGTGCGAACATGGTTTAGTATAGCCAGTAGACACTTAAAGCCGCGGGAAATCCCGGGCCGGCGCTTGCTTGCACCACCTGTTCGGCCTGCGAACTGAGCCATCGGGACCAGGGCAGTTAGCGGAAAGGACGATGCTCTGGGGAGGTCGGACTGGGACTTATAATATCTGCTGAGATGGTCCAAGTGCAATAGGGCTTCGCGTGGCTTGATCAATGATAGAGTGCACTTGGACCATTCCTCTGTTCCAGTCACCGCTGCAAGCCATCACAGGCGCAATCATATTTCCAGTAAACATACCATCGCCTAGTCTACCTGGTTCCTTGGCCCAGTTGACAAGCTGTTCACTCTTACTATTTCACTGCGAGGTACGTTGTATTGAGAAGCAAACCGATGTAATTGGAGTAGTGTGTTTGAATGCGGTATAAAAATAGATCGAATGCAACAAGCTGCGCGAGAGAGCGATATTCGGCAAGGGCGGGATAAAACGGCGTTCGAGATATATTAACTGGCTGAGGATTCGGCCTAATTCAGCGTTTACTCGTAAGGTTGCGCAGCCAGGGCCTGACAAAGTCTTATGAATGCTGATTGGCCAGTTTCTCCAAACTGATCCTCGTACAAAACCTGAAGAGCACGATTAACGCAATGCACGAGTCCTAAAATGTTAGACAACTAGCCTGCGTAAATGATATACGATCGTTGTTCTCCAAGTCAAGTGTAGTTCCCGTCGTGACGGTCGACCCGACCCCATCGAATGAAACTGGGGCAACACTTTGCCGCCCACTAATATTTTTAACAAGCGTATAGTCCGTGCCATTCAAAGAGAGGTATTGGGGCGGATCAGGTTGGAACATGTCGTCGTCGGTCGTAAAGCTGTAATTCACCGCAAGATCAAACGAAGGATTGAAGCAACTAAACTTGACGCACAACTTTGATAATTCATCCAAATAATTCCTGAGTGGTTCTGGGACTTGGCGTAGTCCAAGTCGCGAGGCGTTCAGGATTTGTAGAGATATGTCCATTGTACTAGCGAGATTGTGTTAGCCCACCAAGAATCTAAACATTTAGCTATTGGACTCACCCATCAGCAATCAACACTTCGACAGTTGTCTCATTGCCAGCCAAGATCTCGGATGTGAGGGGCATCGGTTTGGCGGTATCCGTGGGATTCTCCGTTTCGGTCTTCTCCACGCGAGGTTCCGCTGAGTCGGACTGTTCTTGATCGTCCGAACTCGTCTGCACAGGTGCAACACGGAATTCGGGGGTGTTGCCGAGGTCGGTCTCGCCCCGTTTGCCAGTCGATTCAATCCTATCCGCTGTGTCGTGTTCGTTAGGTTTTATCCCAACCGCGCCGTCAGTCCTCTCCACAGTGTGATTCTGGGAGGGCAATTCTACATGAACGGTAATTACGTCGACCCCACCCACTGTGCGATATTGTAACTGATGTAACGTTTTTGCTGGTCCTGATGCCAAGCGAATGAGGGGTGGTACAACTCTGGGAAACGGTGAATTCAAAGCCTCGAGTCATGATAGGATACGCACCCTGGAGCGAACGACCGTGAACTATTTGTTTGGTCCGCTGCCCATTCGAGCGCTGGTCCTATGGGAGCGGGGCTTTGAAAAGAAGGAGGGAGCTTGGATATACCGGTGTTCTTAAACAACACGTGGCCGAACCTACATATTGAGTTAGAATGGGTGCTTGGGAAGAGGGAAGGGAGACTCACGTCGCAACCACCCTTCGTTCAGGCTTATCGATTGGCCGTGCATGAAAGAGTAGTTGACGCAAGTCTATCGCCTTTCCTTGGATGTTTGTCGCAACCAGGCCATCAGAGCTGGGATTGTCCTCCATCACAAGCAGACCCGGTTTCCCGCCTCGCTGTTGTCCTTTCAATTCGGCCGCAGGGGTTGGTCCATCTAGAATAACTGCTTCGCTGCTATCCGCGGTGTGTTCGGATTTTGCCCCTCGGTATTGGAAACGCACCAAGTTCTCGAGCGAAGCATTTTCAGGCAACCGTTGTATATGTTTAACACGCTGAAGCCGCGAAGCTTGTAAGCTGAATGGATAAAGAGAGTATTTGGGACCGGCATCTTTAGCTGAGGTGGCTTCGATAGGTTGCGTTAAAGAGACGACGTCGATGTTAGATCGGTGTACAATCTGGACGGAGACGGTTGACGAATGTTGTGAGTAATCACGCCCTACAATCAGGTGAAAGAATTAAAGTAGCTACCTCCATTGCTGCTCGCTGCACAAGTCGTTCCGCTGTGTAAGCGTTCCGTGCGTCTTGTGCAGTAATTAAAACCGAGGGCCGGGCAGCCCCATCTATCAGGTCCTGCGAGGATCGGACGTTTTCACAGAAAGCGCCAACAGTTCTGGATATGTCTTGTAGGCAAGACGAGGATAACGAAGGCCCGGTTGGGAGTACTACTAGCCGCGAAACAATAGACTGATCCATTAAATGAGCTAGTTGTTGCACGTTCAACGCACGTTGCCAAAACTCACTTTTCGCAGCCCTTTTAAATACTGCTCCAGTTTCTGGTGGCCGGCTTTAACACCGGACGCGCGAAGTACAAATCGGGATGAGGAATTCTGGGTATCGTCGAAAGTGGGAGGTTCCTTCGATGACTCGGCCTGCTCTCGATCCACAGATATATCCATTTGTAGTTGCTTCGAAACCTGAAGGAGATTACTTCCATCACGACCTAGCAGAATAAACAATTCAGAGGGTGAGATGGAATAAGCTATAGGGTTGAACGTGGTTAGGGTCAACAATCCAACCGTAGGACGATGATATTTACATTCTTGAGTTTTGATCGGTGCGTCCGTAAGACGATTCTTGATCACTGAGGGGTGTATCATCCCAAAGCACGAATTCATGATTCGATGGATAATTTTTTGTTTCGAGTCGTTCCCGCCTCCTAACATCTTGCGAATTTTGAGCGTCTTCTCGAAATTTTGGAGCTGAATAACAGTAAATCTATGACTGATGGCATGCTCCGTCGCCTCGTAAAGGGCCAAGTATTCCAGCTTTTTCGCTTTGCCTGAGCCTGCAGCGATCTTCTTCTTTGCAGTTGGTCCTCCACCTGCAGACACTTCATGAGCTCCCAGGTGTTCTGGATCTAGGTGTAGTTGATGACCCTCCGGAAGCAACGTACGGCCAGCGCCCGGCACACCATCGAGAGCCGCACGGATAGTAGAGTCAGCAGGCCGTAAACCCTCCAGATCTTCAAGAGTGGGATCGGTGTTGTGTTTTACCAACGACTCCTGGTATATGTTCCAGAGGCCATCTCCAATCGATTTGCCATCTCTTTCGATAGAAACCCCCGAGGGTTTTTTGTTCTTAGATCGAGAGGTACGAAGCGAGGGCGAGGAAACAGAAGGAGGGAGAGTAAGAGTTGGCGGTGGCCGAACAGCTGGACGTCGAGGTAGTATTACTGGGCCAGTGTGCGAGAATATTTTAGCAGATGAGTGAGATTCAGAACTAGATGGGTCATCTGGAGTAGACCTTGAACCAGAGTCACTAGCGTCAGCCTGATTTTGTTCCGAAAGCGAGACTCTAGGGCGCGTTCCACGACCGGGGGCGGGACCGGGAAACTCTGTTGTATAGTATCGGCTTGTCGTAATTAATCGAGGCGTCTTAAGGAGCAGCGAATGCGTTCGTAGTGCCATGTGTAGAGCCACTGGAAAAGTTCGCTTGTAGAACCCAAGATTGCCTCAAGACCACGAACGACCTACCTCGAATCTCAACGGGAATATCGGATCAATTCGAACGGGACGAAAGCGAAACCTCCCACAACTAGAGACGTGCCAGCTTAGGCAGAAGTTAGCCTCATGAGAGCTCGCTATGCTGATCCCCGGCAGCTCCGGTACGATGAGTATCAAGTCCTCAAGTGTTGATGAACCTGATATCGCCAAGAATTTGGTTGTAGGAGCAAGATGAAGTCATGTTTATTTGTCATCCATCACATGACTCATTTCTCGCCTTCTCCGTTCCGCTTTTATACATCCCGCCAGTTCCGACCCACAAATTCCTAATCTCGACTTAAGCTGTTATCGCGCTACACTTCGTAAAGCTACTCCAAAAATGGACGTTGAGCAACCATCATCTCAACCTAGTTTCGTTCACTCCACGTCTCTCAATTGCCTGGAACCAAACCCTCGCTTCGGACCCTGACCGCCAATCGTCCCACGAGGGCTTGGTGCATATGGGTGTAGTAGGGGGGGGTCAATCTCGTGCGGGCCATGGCGTCGCGTCGGCCATGATTTTCTTTTCGCAGTAGTAATAAAAGATTTCATGTCGAATTTTGGCTACATTTTAAGCCCTTAATGTCACCAAAATATGTAGTTTTTGAGGCGGGTCGAGTGTGCGAGATTGAGGCTGATTTACTAGTCTCAGGGCTCGGCGCTTAACTCGGATTGCTG
>WSTH01000222.1:0-32369 GCA_019616345.1 Ceratobasidium sp. 395 | reverse complement strand
CAATCTGTCCGCCCGGCGCTTACAACAGGGTCCGTGGCTGTCCGCGGGTCCTGTCCGCGACCCCCCTCTTTGCAGTGCTATTACGCACAACCCTCGCCCCTCACTAAGTCCAAATTTTGCGACTCTTACTTTGTGCAGAATTCTCTCTCGAGGCTGACGAGGCTCAGTTCCTTAACTCTCCGACTCGGTCACATGCCTCGTGCTAGTCAATGACCCCCGATACTCGTGTGGGATAGAAAAAGAAAAAGCTTGAATTAGTGACGTCAATACACAATATGCAAAATAACTATTCGAGGGGCCGCAAGTTTGATCGGGGGTACTGTTTCGGTCCACAGTGCCTGAGACAACAATCACAGCCCAATGTGTATAAACGGCGCCCACCGTGCAATCGCTTTCATTCCAACCTTCTCACGTAAGTTCTTTGCTGCGTTGTGCAATGCTATCGCTGCATTCCTACGTTCCAGCTTTCCATCCTTCACCAGATCCCTATACACCACCTCCGCAATCTCAGGCCCGTCTTCATCCGAGATCGACCACATCGTGGCAATCACGCTGGGGTACCCAGCAGCCAGCATACCGGCTGCCAAGTGCATCGCTTCGTCAGGCAGGAAGTCATCGCCGGTCGCTGTCTGACATGCTGACAGGAACGCAAGCCCCTTGTGCTTGAATTTGCGCCTAGTGATTGTTTCAAGAGTTAAACTACCGTCATGTAAGTGGAAAGCGCTCTGTGCAGGGTCCGAGCGATTTTGGATGGCATGGCACGCGAGATGGACCCAGCCACACCGTGCCATGGCTTCGAGCGTGGCGTCAACGGTTGCCCTTGCTCCGTCGAGCTGAAAGCATCCGGTGATGGCGGTGTACTTTTCGACTATAGCAAGCTCGTCGACAGTCTTTGGCAGTTGAGGGAGTCCGGGCGTGCTCATTTGTCCGACTGCGAGTACTCCGGCGCATGGTATGTTGACGGAGTAGTTTGAAGCAAGCAAGGCAGCAAGAGTTGGCGTGTAGGAGGAGATGACATGATCGAAGGTGTTGCGTGATGTGCCGTCATAGAGACCCGCGGCGTGTAGTGGTAAGAAGGAAAGCTCCCCAGTTGCGCACCAAGTGATATATGGCAGCTCATCCTGTGGCGGCTGGCGCTGTAGAACGGCGAGACAATAAGAAAGCGTCGTAGAATGCACGCGGGAAGCTCACGATATACTGTAAGGCGTTGAGTATTGGCTCTACAACGTCCAACCAGAGGACCTCCAATGGGTACAGCTGATTTTGAGCGCTTTCGGCGAATCTATAGCGTTTAAAACCTCGAGGTTTATCCTTGTCTCCACGACAACCAATGCAGCTCTTCATGTCCGCGCGAAGCCGAGGTAGCGTCTCCGGCACAAGCCTGGCAAGCGGTACATGCATCACGTCATCACGGTCTGGAACAATGATCAAAGCGTCGCAACGAGTCTTATGAGTGTTGATCACGACGACCGCGCCTCTGGTAGCCGCCTTCTTGAGTATATGCTCCTTGCGAGGTAGCATATAGTCCTGAAATCCGGGGAGCTGCCGAACCTCCTGCAGAAGCTGCTCCCAGTGGAGTGCAGCACCGTGACGCTTGCCTTGGAAGTCCAGGTCAAATGAAGATTCGGCCTTTAGGTTTGTTGCCTCGCTTTCTTTCTCAGCAGCCTCAAGCTGTGACGCGATGTCTCGCATCCGATCAGCTATTTGTGGGTTGACCGCAGCAATGTCATCGAATGGCGTACGAGTCTGTAGCTGCTGAGCCCAAACGACTGAGCGACCTTGCTCCAGCCACTCGAGAGCTAGATCATGCGAGCCAACCGAAATAGCCCATGCCACCGCTGCTGAAACTAGGTTACTGATGCTGGGTATGGAGTTGTATCTGGCTTGAACCGTTTGGCCAAGCCATACAAAGTGTGGTAGGAGAGCGAACACTGCTTGATAACCCTCAAACGGAGACCGGTTAAGCGCTAACGAGGAGTCGATCCATAACTGAGCGCACTGTACTTGAGCTTCAGGGTTGACGGCTGGAGGATTTGCGGCTTTCCGACAGCAGGTCACGACGGACACAAGATCTGCCTTTGCACAAGTGGATTGAAATCGAGCTGAATAAGCCATCCCGAGTCTCAGTAACTGACTCGGTTTGCCCGGGTGGCCGTCTGGAGTAAGCGCAGCAGCCCGCACGAGGTAGTGAACGGCGAGATTTATATCCGCCTGGTTGTGGGACGCCTCAAACCGGTCACTCAGCAGTATCCCTAGGTCGCCCAGCAGCCTTGGGCTGTGAGAGTGACCATCTGGAGTTAGCCTTACGGCCGATGACAGATGCTCAATTGCCAAGTCAAGATCCGTCGCGTCCACAAGCCGGCCGTACCGGCAACGTAGCGAGTCACCTAGGTTGTAAACTAGATCCGCCCTGTTCTTTCGGCCTTCCGAAGCTAGTTGAATAGCCCGTGATTGGTACTCAATCGCTCGATTGACGTCAGCTAGATCACCGAACATCCGATATCGGAGCCTTAGCGATGTTCCCAGGTTGCTTAATTGGTCTGGCATATCGCTATCTGAAGCGAGTTCGGTAGCAGACTCCTGGTATTGAACCGCTCGCTGCAGGTCTTGCGGACTGCCCAGTCGCTCGGATCGACGCGCCAGCGCGGCCCCCAGCCTGCCCAGTACCCGAGGCCGGTCAGCATAGTCTGGGGGAGAGAGCCACAGCACCATCGTAAGGCATTCAACGGCGTTGTTCAGGTCTGAAAGATCGCCCGTCCGATCATATCGGCAGCAGAATGAGCCGCCAAGACTCATCAAGCACGTCAGCCTGCGTGGGTCGTCCTTTGACTGAGCCTGACTAGCCAGCGTAAAACACTCAATAGCCTGATATATGTCTACTAGGTTGTCATACCGCTTATGTCGGTGCTCCAATAATGTTCCCCAGATAACTAGACGATCGGGCTTGTTTCGGTGACCGCCCGGAGTAAGCTGGGCGCCCAAGACCATGTGCTCCAGCGCGCGGTTTAGGTCTTCCTCGCTGCCAATTCGCTCATATCGTCGACAGAGTGAGAGCGCGAGGCTGCACAAGCGCTCAGGCATATCTGAGTCACCCTCAGGAGTCAGCCGGACCGCTAGCGTTCGGTATTCAACTGCTTGGTCGACGTCGGCCAGGTGACCCAGCCTCGCAAATCGAACCTGAAGGAGCCCTCCCAGCAGAGCCGATGTAGTTGCCCTTTGTAGGTCGTTCCTGGAGCAGAGTGTCATGACTTGCCGCGCGCATTCTATCGCCTCGCAGATGTCTGAGATATCGTCCAGCCGCTCCCACCGGTAGTACAGCATCATGCCAAGGTTGGTGAGAGCCACTATCTCCATCAAAGTCCCCTTCTTGGCTATAGCCAGAGCTTGACCTTGACATATGATCGCCATGCCAGTGGGGTCTTCATCCTCTAGTGGCTGGCATCCTAACTCCATGCTGCGTTGAGCTAGCGATAAAAGCAAGTCCACCTGTGTTTGCTGGCTTTTACCAATGTCGTCAGTTGTCAGTGTCTACAGCCTTGTTCCCTCGACATACGTACTACGAACCTCGCTAGTATAAAAGTTGCATCTTCTTCGGGCGAGGCAGCAATACCCAAGCCTTTCAAAAATTCAAAAATATTAACGTTGCACCCAGATCTAACTTTCAAATCCTTTAAGAGCCCCTTCATGCGACCTATAACTTCACCACAACCTAACGAAGCATTCAGACTACGCCCGTCCCTGAGCATATAGCCTGCTTACCGCTTGTATCCATTTCATGTGTGGCCGCCTCATGTCTTGTTTCCTCGTACGGCGTAGTCTCCTCACTTTGAACGTGTCTAGCATCACCCAAATTACTCTCATACGGGACTAACCGACCAGTACAGACCTCATCAATCTATCCATAAACCAGCGCAAAGCTGAGACGTCGTTTCGCGGCTTTCAACGAGAAAAATCAACGTTGGCCGTACCAGGTGACCAGATCCAAGTTTTGTTCGTTATCACTCTCCCCTCCTTTGCTGTTTTAAATATGGCTTTGAATCACGCACAGCCTCGAGAGAGGAGCGGACTCACAATGCTCCGACTTGCGTACACTGCTATTGATAGGGTGACGGTTGGTTATGACCTGGGGCTGATCCTAGAAGGGCGGTGCGCTTAAATGACTCAATTGAACTGCATCTTTTCCCGTTTCTTGTTGACGGCGCTGGGGAACTTTTTGGGCGACCATTAGGGTCAGGGTATCCGGGGACTAGGTCTCAGATGATTTGCATCGTATACACCGTCAAAACCTCATACACAGTGCATGCGCCACTCTTTACCCTTCTTCGTAGCGTGTGGCTCCCATGATTGTGCGCCGTGTTACGGCCCGAATTAGCGCCCAGTAAATGTATCAGCTTCACGATTCAGTGTTTTTGATTGAAACGGCACAACTATCATTCGATGTTTGGATACTAGTAGATTGATAGATCATGCTACTCAATCTAGCGGATCGATGGACACTGAGCAAAGCCCTAGTAAGTACTAATCTATAAAGGGGGCGTAAAAGCTTCTGGAATACCTTGAGGCAGATTGAGGCACTGACTTGGGGTGAAACGTGGATCACTCATGTAAGCGACGTCCATTCGACATGCGCAAATAGTAGACCAACTAATATCACCACCATTATCCAACTCAAACGAGCGCATACACTGGATCTACCCAAGCGCACGCGACGTACTAAGATGCATTTGTTGAATATAACTTGCTCCCCGCCCCTCTTAGTGACGCTGACGATAATCTCGAATAGTCATATCTCCTGGCTGATCGCGCTCATCCGAAACAAGCGCCCGCGAAATGCATCACGCTCATGACTTGGTATTTTTGATTGATACATCTAGATACTGTAAGCTGATGATTGGCAGACGCCAACCCCGAAGTGCCAATCCCATATGGCTGTGGGTGTTTTCGAAAACTTTCTTCCTGACAAGCATTTGTGAACAGCGTGAGGCATAAAAATTTTCTCTCCCACAGGGACTCTCGTTGACTCGTTTATGTGGGAATTACATAGAGCATAATGGCTGTGCGTGAGCGCTTGAGCAGGGCTCAGTCAGCTTTTGAGTGTATACCTGGTGCTTACTGTGGAATAGTCTAGGAGCCACAGAACGAGATGCTAGATATTCGTTGAAGTAAGTATTTACTCTTTGAGACAGCTACCACTAAGCTATCAGCAGCTCCCGATGAGTTCAGATAAGTCTGAGGTTACGGAGCTGGTTGGAGTCGTGCATATAAACTGTCCTTATGGGCTCTGTGCAACGAAAGCGCACGATGTGAGGATTATGTTATCAAGGAAAAACATATGTCTGGAAACCAGCAACTCAACAAAGGGATGTCCTTCGCTCGGAGGCATTTGCTTGCGATTATCTCATATGTAGTAGAGCGCAAAGAAAACACATTCAACTATCTCTCGAAGATAGGCGACGAAAGGGGCGGGTTGATCTTAGTTAGAATACGGTAGAGTGCCCATAAGAATAGACCAAAACAGCAGGTGGAATCAAGTCGCTGTTGAGGTAGGGCCAATGTCTTCATGACGCGGCCTAGGTTGGCTACTAGTACTTTCATGGTCGGAGTGATGAAGTCGAGAGCTGGAATGACCAGACCAGATCGAACATAGCGTTAGAAGACAAAAAAGGCGAAATCCGTTCGAAGTTGCACCTTCAGCAACCGCAATAGAAGTGACTAATAGCATGGTCACTTGACGCGCACCGTTGACCAGGCTGTACAAAAGCCCCACGTTTCCGGGGCGCACACTCTTTGCGTCGCTTTGAGGTATCAACCAAAAGAAATAACGGCTGCAGGAGACCGGAAGCGGAACCGAAAACAGCAGGTGCCACCACGTGACAAAGCGTGTTGATGTCCCACATTTCCCCATACGTCAGCTACCACTCCTCTTAGCTTTCCCTCTGCGCCTCGCCTGCTAACGAGTAGCGGCAAGCAGGCTTATCCCGGCCACCTCCAGCATTGTTTTCCTGTACGGAAACGGAAAGAGCCTGGTGGAAGCATGTCCTTCTCGCTCAAGTGGCACACTGTCCAACCAACGCCGGCCCCTACACCCGCGCCGGCTCCCATCTTGACCTTGGCGCCTGCACCCTCGCCACTGAGCTTCAGCCAGCAGGGGTCGTTTGGTTGCGTTCAGCACCCATCGCCGTAATACTGATAGTGTGCAAGCCCGCGTCCACCCGAGCAGTCGGATAGTTCGTTGCGGATGCCGGGTGCCTGCATTGGGACCAAACCAGGTAAGCAACAAGA
Organism: Ceratobasidium sp. 395; assembly: GCA_019616345.1. Taxonomy (NCBI): domain Eukaryota; kingdom Fungi; phylum Basidiomycota; class Agaricomycetes; order Cantharellales; family Ceratobasidiaceae; genus Ceratobasidium; species Ceratobasidium sp. 395. The sequence goes on along the minus strand of WSTH01000222.1, from coordinate 26,087 downwards.
AAACCTATACACCACAATAGGACGGCTTACCCTCATACACAGATGTTATCATGGCTCGTCAGTGGCTCGTCTCTTCATTGCCCTCGGCCTATCCGTATCGGGCGTTGCAGGCGCAATGCTCCGTCACCTGGTACGTCCAACCCATAGCATAGTCTCATTCAGACAGCTGAATTCAAATCCAGCTAGCTCGAGCTTTATCATACCCTAGTTGTTCATCCCGACAGTTAATACATCTCAGAAGTCCGGAGTTTGAGATCAGGCCCAGGAGGCTACAGAGAGTCCCAGTGCGTAACATTATCTTTGTTAAGGTGGTACATGAGATAAACACATACGTACAGCTTGTTTGTCCGACTACTTGTCGACACGACGCTTGACTTCAACAGACCGAGCACTTCCCTGGTCTAGCCCATTAGTGCAGAGGTTGAATGGCCATCTGAACTCCAGCTGATGGACTATCGCTACGCCCTCAGACAGCCGAGTGGGTGTGCTGCGACCGCCTCGTTTCGTAGATATTGCATACAGTCATCGTTTGACTGTGTCCCCGCCGAGCGCTATCAAGGGTAAGTCAGCGAACCCCAACTCTGTTTGCTACGGTTCTCACATGTTGACGTATTTAGTAGACTTTATCTCCCTGAGCAAATGCGGGGGACATCCAGGAACATCGGGTCAAACGACAATTGATCGACAGCGTTTGTCGAGACCGGGTATAATTCTGATCGGAATTTTCGGTCCCGGACGTGCCGCTTTTTCACCACCTCAACTCGTTGCCCAACACCAAGTGCCGAAACCATCGGCAGGACTCCCCTCAATCAAGCGTGTACCACAGAGGAGCGTCTTCAAGTGAGTCGGCCGCTCGCCGGTTGTGGCCAACGCGAATGCTCGCTCACCCACTTTCTGCCCAGTCAGGAACGACTCGACCAAACGGTAGAGATGATCACCGTGGTTCTCCGAATAATTCGATCCACGTACCGGCTTCATTGGATTGCATGCAGCTCCCTGGATCTCAACACATCACCCGACCTCGCACCTTCCATGACATGGGTTCCAGTCTGCGCCAACGAGGCATCGGCAACATGGTCCGGTACCCACCGGTTTGCGGTCGTTGTATCCAAACGCTGAGCGAACGCTTGCTTTTTCACCTGACGCGCGGCGGGATCGGCGCACTCGCCGAAGCCGGGGTAGCCCATCATTCTATTACATTGCTCTGGTGCACGCTGCGCGCTTACAAGAAACTCAACCTCGACCCACCTGCCCCGTTCTCTTATCACTCTGGTCCTACTCCATTCGTGGTGTCGCGTTCATACATCTACCATACAATGCAGATATTTTTTCGTTAAGTTACCTCTGTCTGAAAGACCCAAGCAAGGAAACCGGGACTACAGTGCGATTGGGCGGCTCGGCGCTCACGAATCACCGGCCCGGTCAGGTCACATGACCCTGCCTTTTTGACCAAAAAATACGCATTTAACGAGTAAACCAATGAGTACAGGTCGAGCCGCACGGAACAAACTCAAAATAAACACATAACGGACTAGGTTTCGCGAAGGAGATGAAATAAGGTGGGGCTTGAAAATAACATGATGGGTGACGCCAGCAAAAACTAAACTACTCCAGCAGATGCTCAAAGCCCCATGTGTATGAACGGCGCCCACCGTGCAACTGCCTCCACTCCGACCTTGTTACGTAGCTTCTTCGTCGCATGGTGCAGCGCCATCGCCGCTTTCGTATGGTCCGCCTTTCCATATTTCAGCAACTCTCCGTACACTACCTCAGCAATCTCCGGCCCGTCTTCATCTGCGATTGACCACATCGTTGCAATCACGCTCGGGTACCCAGCAGCCAGCATACCGGCCGCTAGATGCGTTGCTTCGTCCGGTAGGAGCTCGTCGCCGGTCGCCGTCTGGCATGCGGATAGAAATGCAAGTCCCTTGTGCTGGAATGCACGCCTAGTGATGGTCTCAAGTGTTAGCCCACCGTCTTGCAGGTAGAATGCACTTTGTCTAGGGTCGGCACGGTTCTGAATGGCGTGGCAGGCGAGATGGACCCAGCTATACCGCTCCATAGCGTCGAGTGTGGCGTCGACGGTCGCCATCGGCCCGTCGAGTTGACTGTATCCAGTAGCGGCGGTGTGCTTTCCAACTATGGCAAGCTCGTCGACTGTGTTTGGCAGTGGGGTGAGTCCAGGAGAGCTGGCTTGTCCGACTGCGAGTACTCCGGCGTGTGGCATAACGGCAACGTTGTTTGGAGCTAGCAAGGCGGCGAGAGTTGGGGTGTAGGAAGAGACTACAAGATCGAAGGTATTGTACGATGTATCATCGTATAGGCCCGCCGCGTGTAGGGGTAAAAACGAAAGTTCTCCGGTTGCGCACCAAGTGATATGTGGCAGCTCATCTTGTGCCGGCCTGTTCTATAAAACGACGAAGCAATGAGGAGCTGCGAAACATAGACACATGTGAGGCTTACTGTATACTGTAGTGCATCGAGTATGGGCTCCACAACGTCGGCCCAGAGAACCTTCAGGGGGTGCAGCTTATCTTGAGCACTTTCGGATGATTTATGGCGTTTGAAACCCCGAGGTTTATCCTCGCCCCCACGATGGCCAATCAGGGAGAACATATCCGCTCGGAGCCTACACAACGTCTCCTGCGTGAGCCTGACAAGGGGCACATGCATCACGTCATCACAATCGGGTACAACGATTAGAGCGTCGCAGCGAGTTATATGAGTGCTCGGTGCGGTTCCGAGGTGCTGAAACCTCGGATGAAGCCGGTTCCGGATTTGGGCTAATAGATGTGTCGGAAAAGTGGGGTAGCCGGTACATTACAAATCGCTGTTTGGGACGAAATGTTGGTATGTTTATATGTCCCCTTTTTAGTATGTTTTTGAGTACCTCAAAAGTGCTTTTTTCGGCCGATTTCCGTACGATTCTCCACGTCCAAAAATTGAGCAATTCGTACGAACTTTTGCTGGCCGTTTTAAGTGGGATGTTGTGTGTGATTTTTGGTACGCCGTAGACAGCTGGTTTTTGCACAACTCTGACGAATTTTGCTAGGTTCGATGATGCACGAATCAGACAAAAGAATGAACGAATCAAAACAGATATATTGAGTACGATACGTACGGAGACTGGGACGTATAAGTGAAGGAAAATGGGACGATTGCCACAGCATCTAGTAGGATACATGCGGAAACAAAACGAAAAAAAACGTACAATCGTAGATACAGTGGGGTATTGATTGTGTATGGAACGAAACGTCAATTGGGGTGCAGAAAAAGACATTTGGCGGAGGCCAGCCACCGGTTGTGCCGCGTCCTGCGTGTAGTAAAATGAGCAATAGGATTGTGCAAAGAACGAGAGCTTGCCTACGCATTTAGCCACATCTCTCACTTTGTCGCCCCTAGTCCGTAGCGGATCCGAGCCATCATACGGTCTGTGTCTTTGAGCGCATGCGGGATTCATCCGGGCGCGCTGACTCCCGCAGTGGATGGGAGTTCTCTCGGATTTGCGGGACGGGACTCGGGGGTAGGAGCTGGACTTGAAATTATGGGTGAGACACGCAGAGCTTACCGGGCGGGGAGTGTTGACCGGACGAGCGGTACTGCTTGGTCGAGAAGCATTAGCGATGCGATAAGTTTTTGAGGGGGGAGGGGGGTACAGCGGGAGCGCGAGTGCCAGATCCCAAGCTCGAGGCGCCAGGGGTCGTGCTGATCGTTCGGTTGAGCTGACGCACCAGGTTGTTGTACTTGATGCGGAACTACTCGGCTGCGGTCCCAAGCTGACAGAGCTCGTCTGGGGTTCAGCTCTGTTGGCAAAGGTTGAGTGCGCAGCTGGGGCGACTCACCGACTTGGGCATCGTGGACTACGCCCAAAGCGCACAAGCATCAGGAAAATCGCGTGCTGCTTACCCGACCTGAAGCGCCTGATTAGCTTACCTAAGGCGGAAATGCCCCGTATATGGCACGAAGGAGATAAGCAGCAGATGTCATTCTGAGGCAGCCTGATAAGGCTTAGAAAAGTGTATGTTAGGCGGACAAAGATTGTCATCTCTATAAGTCTTAGTTAATATACCTTAATAAGGCTACAGCCCAAAAAGTTACGCTTCTTGATGTGACTACAGTCACTCTATGCGCTCCACTTCAGCTTGGCAGACGAATGGCGCCTAAATGTGGAGACTTTCAGAATGCCTTGCGCTACACCCTTACTGCCAGTAGCTTAAAACCCGGAGTGCTTGGCTCGGATCCACCTATTCCCTCAAGACTCAAGTGACCCCAAGTCCATTAAGGTATGCGGCTCTTGAGAGATGCGATGGTAACATAGACAGCTGGCGGTCGCCTGCTTGGATCGGTAAGTGTACAACTTGATGAATCTAGTACATGACACGCTAAGTATATCTGTTTTGATACAAGGTATATCGATTAAGTAGAACGGGCGTAGCCACCGTTGGGAACACGCTTGGGCGTAGTATTTAGATCAACCAGTTATGCGATTTTTGTAGAAGATTCATTTCTGTATATTACATATATGTGAATCAATTCGGAATTCTGAACTAGATTGAATGAAAAGAGCAAGCGGGAGCGAAAGTAGGAGGGAGGTTAATAAAACTGCATATGGAAGCAGGCTGGTAAGCACCTTATAACCTGCTATCAAACAGTTCCGACTTACTCAACTAATAATACCCATCATCCTGAGTCATCTGACCTAACATCGGCCTACCTGTACTGCGGTATCAGTTGGCATGTCAGGCTGAAGAGCCTGGTATGGGATATGGCTATGATCTGCTTCTGGTATGCTGTTTACATGCTCCTACCATTCTCGGTTGATTTCCCTGATGAGGCGGCTTCTTGGGCGGGGTCAGGCTCCTCGTCCTGCTCATCCGGGGGCCAATAAGTGGCTTGGTCCACCTCTTTTACCTCCGGCGGGTTGTTGAAGTTCTTGTCGCTGAACTCGTCTTCAAACCGCTCGTCCAGGGCCGGCGGCTTTCACCAAGGCAGCTTGTGCGTGTCAGGTTTGCTGCTTATGCGCATTATCTTCGTCATCCCAAGGGCGGGCGGGGGCTTTGCCTTTACCGTTTTTTGTTAGACATGGTGTTCGAGAGACGAAAAAAGGGGGATAGGACTCAAGGCGGATGGTGGATTTGTGGCTTACCGTGCGTACAAGAGTGGGTTTATAAGACCGGGGGTAGAACCCCGTCGTATCGTTGTTGTGGTCAAGTGGCAGAGGTAATGCAAGTGGTGAGGTGCTAGGATTGGTAAGGAGTTCGGTCGCCGAGATAGTCCACGGATTGGTCAGAGAATAGGGGCTGTGTGCTAACTTATGCCGTGTCACCCTTCCACCATGTCTCCCTCCCGACTTAACATCCTACTACTCGCACTACCCAGCTGTTGTGACTGCCACCGCTAACACGCCGGCCAACGACAGCACTTCCACCTCCGCTACCTCTTCTGCCTTCACCTCCATTACCACCGGCTACCTGTGCTGCGGGCTCGTTACTTGCACCAACGGTGTGTTGCTTCCATCAGTAAGTATGAGTAATTTTTTCGATTTCATTTCCCAGCTAACATTCACGCTAACCTCGTAGCTGCTTGGTATGTTCAATTGCGGAGGGGCTGGCAATGCCGAGTTGTGCAAAGCCTCGCACGTCATGGTATGTTCCTTCGTTTCACAACCTCTTAGTGTATTCCTTCCACATACCAAGGATCTCGTTCTCGCCGTCGTCTCCCCCATTCCCTACCTCTGCCACATCGCCAGGTCTGGAACGAAGCAGTACGGGCTTGGGGGCGGTAACTCCGTCTCGCCAAAGCCACTGATGTGTTGAAGGTAGACGGCTTAATGGGATATGTGCAGACGCTGCTTGGCGAGTCCCCGTACCGTTCAGCAAGGCACTACGTCGGGCAGATGGACAAGCTCGACGAAGTTATCAACCCGGACTAGGTTGTGAATCTCTTAGTATTCTTACCGGTTGCATGTCATATTACCCCTACGATCCATGCCATCCCCCATGTCCTACCATTACCCTTGTCGCGCTTCCGCTGTAAATAATGTCTAAATAATGCCATACGGAGTATCCAATCAAAAGCTCTAATATTGATGCGCGCCACCCGCTAGCGGCTCAGTTATGCGTCAGTTCTAAGCTCGGCGTCCATTGAGCCATGAATTCCTTACGAATGCGTTATTTTACGCCTGTCCGTATATCGTACAAATCATCCTAAACCAACACAAAATGTACAGCATCGGATTACTAGTACGTTGAGATGGACCAATTTTAGTACATTAAAGAAGGTATAAAACATCCTATTTTTCGTGTGGCTGATTTCATACGTTTCGGCTGATAATTAGTACGTTTAAATAGGCCGATTTGAGTACGAAGCGTGTCGCAGGAAACGTACCAAAAACCGGTACGTTGAACGTATCAGTTTTTCACGGCTGATTTGCCGAGCTGAGTAAGCTCAGATTCATCCGGAATTTCAGTAGGTAGTCTTCATACAGAGGTGTTGATCACCACCACTGGTCCGCTGGTCGCCGTCTTCTTGAGTATGCGCCTTGCGAGGCAGCATATAGTCTTCAAACCCGTGAACCTGCCGAACCGCCTGCAGAAGCTGCTTCCACTGGATCGCAGCACTATGACGCTGACCTTGTATGTCCAGGTCAAACGAAGAGCCAACCGGTGGGCATGTTGCCCCGCTTTTTAGCTCAGCAGCCTCGAGCTGTGAAGCGATGGCTCGCATTCGATCAGCTAGCTGTGGATCAACAGCAGAGAGGTCATCGAACTGTGTACGAGTCTGTAGCTGCTGGGCCCATACGACCGAGCGCCCTTGCTCTAGCCACTCGAGAGCCATGTCGTAAGAGCCGACTGAGACCGCCCATGCCACCGCTTGTGAAACAAGCACGCTGATCGCTGGTATGATGTCGTATCGGGCTTGGGCTGTCTGACCAAGCCACACAGCGTGCGGTATGAGAGTGAAAGCAACTTGGTAAGCTCCAAGCGGAGAGATGTCAGGGAGAACCGACAGAATCGTAGCCACGTCCCGAGCGCATCCTATTTGAGTCCAGGGATCGACGATTGGCCAGGTGGCTGCTATCCACCAGGAAGTTAGAACACAAAACGGATCTTGCGGCATACCGTGACCGGATCGAACCCGATCAAAAAGAGCACGCCCAATTTCCCGCAATTGACTTGGAACTTCCGAACGACCAGGTGGAGTGAGCTTAGCAGCTCTGAAGAGGCAAGTAATGGCCAGGTCAATATCTGCCTGATCGTGGGACATCTGAAATCGGTCTCTCAGAAAGATTCCGAGGCTGTTCAGCTGGTTTGGTTTAAGAACGTGACCATCTGGAGTAAGCTCGACGACTGTCCACATGTTCTGTATTGCTTGGTCTAGATCCGCCGGGTTCCCGAGCTCCTTATACCGCCTGTGTAGCAAGAGTGCTAGGATCACTATCAGAGTCCCCCGATTCGGAGCTTGCTGAATGGCTTGCGACTGATACTCAATTGCTCGGTCTATGTGTGTTGGCTCGAGCCTCTGAACTCGAAGCGCCCATAGTGCTAGCACGTCCGGTTGAGCCGGCGTGGTGCTGTCGCTATCTAAATAAAGACGAGCAGCCAACCCATGACACTGCGCTCCCCGTTCCAGATCTTGTCGATTGCCCAGCCGCAGGTATCGAAGTCTTAGTGAGTCTCCCAAGCGCTCCAGTACTACAGGCCTGTCTGGATGACCGGCGGGACAAATTTGAACAGCTATCGTATGATATTCAACGGCTTTGTTCAAGTCCGAAAGATCGCCTGTCCAAATATGTCGGCCCTCGATTGAGAACCCAAGTTCCCTTAAGCAAGCTAACCTATGTGGGTCATCCTCTGACCGAGTCCGAAAAGCCAGCTCATAACACTCGACAGCTTGGTCGAGGTCTGCTAGATTTCCATACCGCGCGAATCGAGTTCTCATTGACTCTCCCAACATGGTTAGTAGATCTGGCTTGTACTCGTGACCGTCCGGAATAAGCGGGGCAGCTAAGACTAGGCACTCGATTTCGCGATCTAGGTTTTCAAACTTAACAATTCGCCGATGGTGGTCACGGAGTGAGGACACGAGGATGTTCAAGTGTACGGGCATATGAGGATCACCCTGTGGAGCCAGCCGGACGGCTAGCATGTTGTGTTCAATTGCTTGGTTGATGTCCTCCAGGTGACCCAGTCTCCGAAATCGAACCTGCAGGAGCAGTCCAAGATCGGTGGAATCGAGACGAGCGTCTCTAGGGCATAGCGTCATTGCTTGCCGCTTGCATTCTATTGCCTCGTCGACGTCTGAGACCTGGTCGAGCCTGAACCACCGCTTGAGTAGCGTCAGAGTGAGGGCGTCGAAAACCCCCACTTCCACCATACCTTCGTCCCGAGCTATTGCCAGAGCTTGACTTGAATACCAAATTGCTATGTTGAGTAGGTTTGCATCCCCTTGTGGCTGGCATCCCAACTCCATGAAGCAATGAGCCAGACCTACAAGCAAGTTCACCTGTGTTAATCGGCTTTAAACATTTTAGTTGGCCGTTAGCACGTGTCTACTGCCCCCTTGGCATTTAAGCGTGCTACGGACCTCATCAGATCAAGGGTTGCGTCTGCTCCAGGCGAGAATTGATCAATCACACGTTTCAGAACCTCACTAATACAGTCGCTAGATTCCGGTTTCGCATTGAGATTGTTGAACGACTCCTTCGTACAATTTGCATCGTCACTAGAGTCTATCGAGAAACTCATGCTCTGCCTGCCTCCGTGCATAGATTACTTACCATTGGGATCCGACTCTTGTGTGGCCGCTGCCTGCTTTCTCTCCTCGTCCACGGTCTCGCCACTTTGAACGGGCCTAAAGTCACTCATGCAACTCCCTATGAAAGTAATCGGCCAGTTACTAACCTATTCAAACTGCCCATGGATACGTGATTCAATCTGGAAATTGGTTTCACAGCTGGAAAAAGTTGAATCACTCGGGTTGCTGTATTGGATAAGACCAGTAGGTTTTGTTGTCATAACCGTCCCCTCCTGGTCCATGCCATATATGCGGCTCCTAGTCCACGTGCGCCATCGAATGATCAACGAAGCCACAAGATTCCGCCTTCTATAGCGCCGCCTCACAGTCCACAGTATGCGACTAGCGCTTGTAAGGCGCTCTATGTCACATTCTCGCGATGAGTTCTTGCGCTGAATAGTTGATCGATGAGCTATGCTACTTGATTTCCACAATCAATAGACCTTGAGCACATTCTGATGGAATCAAATGTGCAAACGGGTGTATCAGCTTACCAGAAACACCTCGAGGTAGGTTCAGGCAAAGCCGGGCAGATGACTCATGCAAGTGATGCCAGCCATTTGGCATCGAATGGTTCGACTTGTACTACCCAACTATCGGACTCAACGGAGCGCATACACAGACTGTGCCCAAGCGCATGCGACGCAGTTAGATGTCTCTATTGAACAACACCTGCCTCCTGGCTCTCTGTAAACGCTACTGGAGAAATGGGCGTATCCTGTGTACTGGTTATGCTAGGTCCAAATAAGCGCCTATGAGATGGATTACACAAATCACCTGGTATTCTTGATTGATGCATCGAAATACTGAAATGTCGCCCATGTATCGTGCCAATCTCAGGGTGCCAATCTCGTAATGCTATGGGCATCTGGAACGAATTTTCTCCCTGATGAGCACCCGCGTACACTAAGCATGAGGTATGATATTCCTCCACAGGGGGCCGTCGCTTGCTCGTTTGTGCAGGCTTCTTTCATTGATTGATCATGACATTTCTATGGTGTTGTATGGTCATGCGTGAGCGTTTGATCCTAGCCCGGTACGCTGTTGAGCTTATACCTGGCACCCACTGTGACAAAGCCTGGGAACCGGGAAGTGATATCCAAAATATTTATCTAAACAGCCATTTGCTCTTCATGACGCATATCGATACGTAGCTAGAGGTCTTCTAAGGGCTGAATCAGTTATCTATTACGGAACTGGTTTGATTTGTGCGGATCATAAGCTATACTATGGGCTATATGTGGCATAAGAGTACGAACCTCGGGTTGTTTTAGTCGAAAAAATGACGTAAAGGCCAGAAATTCAAAGAAAACAATACTCTTGATTCAAAGTGCCTGTAATCCATAAGTATATAAGGGTGCAAACAAGAACGTTTAGTGGGTCCAGTTTTCGGCGCTTAGAATGCGGGTACACATGCTGGATACTAAGAAGCGCCAGAGTCGAGCCGGGCATAAAGCAATATCTTGGACAAAGATATGTAGATCAACTATGTTTTTTGCCTTTGCAGGATCTCGTGCAAATATTATCGGATTGGGAAGCCCACGTTAGGCGAGAGAACCACCCAACGAGTTCCAGCGTTGCAAACCCGACAATACATTGTTTCCGCACTGTTTTCAGCCCTTATTTGTGCGCATTCACTCACATGTTTGAGTGGCCCTCTGGTTATCCCTAGCACAGTCTCTAGTTTTGTTTATATGGACGCCATATAGTTGTGATCGGATTATGCGTCTGGATGTGGCATCGGGATGCCTAGTCTGATGCGTTCGGAATATGGAGAGGTTTTTGAAAACAGAGATATTGAAGCAGCTAAGAAATGTTCAAAAGAAAGGCTCTCGACTTGCAACGCACTCAAACTAGTAACGATGTGTACAGTCGAGCGTGTATAGGTAAATTAGTCTGGAGACCCATGGATGACTTGTCGCGATACTATGACACGCACGAACTAGTCTGGTTAAGTAACATTGGTGGTACTGATGCTCACAAGATAACATGGCACCTCAGAATACTAATCCATCTGTTTTTCGAAGTCAAGGACAAAAGGGGCCGGTCGAGCCCGGTTATGGTGCGGTAAGAATTGGCCGAAGTAGCCGGCGGGATGAAGTCACCGCACAGGCAGGGTGTATCTCACAATGAAACTGTCTCGGTTGGTTATTGGAGAGCCTGATGGTCAGGGTGGCGAAGTCGAGGGCTGAAACGGTGTTACCAGGTCGAACACATGTGGGAGCATAATATATGTGTGAGGAATAATTGGGAGTGACAGTAAAGATACCGAGTAGCATACTGAGCACGTTAACATGCATCGCCGGCCGGGTTCCGCAGGAGCCGACATTTCCGGGGGCGCACACTCTTTGCGTCACTTTGGGCAGCAAAAAAGGAAGGAGCAACAGCCGGAGACCGGGAGCGGAACCAAAAACAGCAAGCGCCGCCACGTGACAAAGCGTGTTGTCCCACATTTCCCCGCCGTAGGTCTTTTTGTCTTATCTCCTCGCTCCGCTTTCCTCCTTCTCTCTCGTCTCGCCTGCTAACGCGCGGTCGGCCAGCAGGTTTAATCCAGCGACCGCCAACATTGCGTTCCTGTTCGGAAAACAGAAAGAGACTGGTGGAAGGATGTCCTTCTTCTCGCGCAAGCGGCACACCGCCCAGCCAGCGCCGGCCCCTGCACCCGCGCCGGCTGCCATCTCTGCCTCGGCGCCTACTCCGTCGCCGCTGAGCTCGAACCAACAGGGCTCGTTTGGGAGGGTGCAGCAGCCGCAACAGCAACAGCCGCAAAGGCCGCGTCCACCCGAGCAGTCGGATAGCCCGTTGCGTATGCCGGGTGCGCTGCCTCCCACTCAGCCGCAGCCTGCGCCGGTTCAACATGCTCCTCCTCCGCAACAACAGCAGCAGCAACAAGCCCCGCCTCAACAGCAACAGAGCAGTGGTCGACCGAGACAGGACTACCCCTGGTCCGTCCGCCGTCTGATGCTCGACGCGCCGCAAAAACTGCCCAACGGCAACGGCGCGCCCAGTGTAACCAGCATGCAGGGCCCCCTTTTACCGCGCTACGGCCACTCGGTTCCGCTCGTCGGAACGCCCACGGGCGAGTTGTTCGTATTTGGTGGACTGGTCAAGGACGAGGTCAAAGACGACTTGTGGGTCGTTAGCGGGTTCTGGAACGCGGATGCTACGGTGAACTCGAATGGCCGTCGGTCAACAAAGGAGATGGGGGTCAAGGCGGCGCTGATGGAGACTACGGGTGACGCGCCCGGACCGCGTGTGGGCCACAAGAGCGCGCTTGTAAGCAGCGTCCTGATTGTTTGGGGAGGGGACACGCTCGCAAAGGAAGGCGATAGGAACGATGATGGGCTGTATCTGTTGAACCTCTGTACGCCATTAATTTTTTTTCGCTTTTGTTGAGCTAGCGCTAATCTACATTTTCATAGCGACGCGCGACTGGACACGAGTGTCTGTCGTCGGACCCGCTCCACTCGGTCGATACGGCCACGCCGTTGGAATGTGTGGCAACAAGTTCATGATGTTCGGTGGACAGGTCGATGGGGAGTTTCTGAACGACTTGTGGTGTTTCGATTTGCAGTCGCGTGCGTCATTTTTCTTATTCTATATCTTCGGATGGAGTTGGCTAATAGGGATTTCTTTTGCAGTAGTGCGCGGAACGTCGGCGTGGGAACAACTCTTGCCTGTTCCAGGCAACGAACCCCCACCACGTCGCACAGGGCACGTCCTCGTCACATTCGAGAATAAGATATACATGTACGTCTCCCATCCTGTTTTCTCTCTATATAATTTTCTCTCCTTCAATTCTGTCTCCCGTTATCCGTTCTCCTCCATTGCTAACATGAATTCTCTTACAGCTTTGGTGGCACAGACGGCGCATTCCATTACAACGACACCTGGGTCTTCGATCTCGCCACCCGCACTTGGACCGAACTGACCTGTATCGGATTCATTCCTGTGCCCCGAGAAGGGCATGCGGCTGCACTGGTTGGAGATGTGATGTATGTTTTCGGTGGCAGAGGCGTGGACGGGAAGGACCTTGGGGATCTCGGGAGTTTCAAGATTGGCAGTGCGTGTTATTTCTCTCCTATCTTTCTCTTCCAACTATCCCCATTTTCTCTTATCTTTCCCCACATCCCCAATCATCGTTTTCCAATAATTTCTTGTTCTATAACTGACAACCATATGACTCAGATCAACGCTGGTATATGTTCCAAAACATGGGTCCCCAACCGTCTGGACGGAGCGGACACGCTATGGCTACCGCCGACGGGCGGATGTTTGTCCTCGGGGGTGAATCGGGCGATGCGGCGGGTGGAGCGGGTGGAGCGCAAAGCAAGGATGATGCGTTGATGGTACACGTATTGGATACGAGTGAGTCTTTGAACCTTTTCTCTCGATTTTTCCTGTGGTGGCGGTTGGGGTTTGGATTTGGAAATCGTGCAGTGGTTGGCTGGCAGGCCAGTTGGGAATTTAATGTTGGACAGGCGGTTCGGATTTAATGTTTAACGTCGCGTGGGCGTTGCGGGCGCATTCTATGTTCATACCACACCATTGTTTCCATCCCCACTCGCGCCGTTTTCTTCCCTAACACCTATCTCACCACTATCATTTTTTTGCCCTCGCTCACCTGACCCTTCATCAGACCTGATCAAGTACCCCGAGAACAAATCTGGCGCGCCGCAAAAACGGCCAAACGGCACCGCGGCGGCGGGGGCTGGGACTGGGACTCCACCTTCCGGGTCTCCTTCGGAACCGAGAAGGTTGCCTGGACAGAACGCGAATCCCGCGGCGGCGGATCCGAGGGCTGGTCTGAACGCGACGGATAGTAGGATGCAACAAGGTTCTCCGGCTGGCGACAGTCGGTTCCAGCAACCAGGGTCTGCGCCGGACAGTCGAATTCAACCGCCGGACGAACATCGACGTGGGCCGAGTGTTGACGAGACTCGGCGGGCTGGTGCTCAGAGCGTGGACGAGTCTCGGCGAGGCGCTCAAAGCGTTGACGAATCCCGGCGCGATCGTGATCGGGAAGAGGCGAGACGGGGCGCGCAGAGTGTTGACGAGTCGGGATCGAGTTGGAGGCATGCTACTAGCGGTCAGTCGGAAGACGAAGGACGGAGTGGAGACGAAGCGAGACGGTCTGGACGTGTGCGGTCGCCGAATGGAGTTGGAGCTGTCGGACAATCGTTGGGTGCTGGTGGCGTTGGACTCGGACTGGGAGGAGCAGGAAGTGGTGGGGTTCCGCCGCCTAGGCCACCTCGAAGGTCGGAAGACGAGGGTGTGTTGGATCGAGCGAGGTCTCCTCCCGGGCCGGGACAGGAACAGTTGGAGAGGGCCCGGAGTCCGCAGGATGCCGTTAGGGCTGTCCAGCCGCAGGAGCAACTTGAGCGGGCGAGGTCTCCTCAAGACGCGCTCGAACGAGCGAGGTCACCCCAGGATCAGCTCGAACGAACCAGATCGCCCCAAGACCAGCTCGAACGGACTCGATCGCCTCAAGAGCAACTCGAACGCACGCGCTCGCCCCAAGACCGAACTCGTTCGCCCGCCGAAGCGCTGCGCGCCAAGTCTCCTGTCAACATGGCCGCTGTCGCGATGCGCGGACAAGCCGGTACTCCTGGAAGTCGAAGTAACTCGCCTGCGGACGCCGTACTGGGCGTTAGGGACATCAACGGAGCTGGAGCAGGGCCCGGACACGTTCGCGCTGGGAGCGCTGTTTCTGCTCGTGGTGTTGTTGGGTCGAGTAATCTTGTGCCTGGAGACGAGTTGGAAGGGTTGAAAAAGCGTGAAGTGTGGATGCGCGCTGCGCTGGCCAAGGCTGCTCTTGCTGGGTTCTTGTGGACAGATCAGGAAGAGGATGTGGCTGCAAATTGGACGGATGAGGGGTTGGCTGATGTGGTTGTTGGGTTGAAGCAGCAGCAGGCGCAGTTGCAAGTGAGTTGATTTCGGACTAGTTGAGTTCTGGGTTTAGTGCTGATGGCGGATGTAGTCAACATTTGCGGCACAAGTCCAGTCGGCATCCGATCGTCTGCTTGAAGCTGAGCGTATCAAGACCGCGGCGCTCCAGGAAACCGCATTTTACCGTGCTAAACTTGCCGCATACGAGTCCGGCCTCGAGGGTGATCCGGCTAAACTCGAACGGGAACGGACTGCGAATCTGGAGAGGCTATTGGGCGCTGCATCGGGCGAACGTGCATCGTTGGAGCGTGTGTTACTCGAACGGACCGAGGCATTGGCGTTGCAGACTCAACTTCGCGAACAAGCCGAGGAGCAGACGGCCGAGACGCTACGCCGGGCAGAAATCGCAGAGGAAGAAAAGGAGCGCGCGGTGGCCGAGCACGCCGACCTGCTCGACCGAAACGTGTTCCTCGAATCGTCGATGCGGGACAACGCCGAGAAGATTATCGCGATCAAGTCGAACGCGGAGCAAAACGAGGCGGAACATTCTACGACGCTGCGCAAGTTGGAAGAAGCCGTGGCGCTCCGGGACGAACATTTGCGTGTGCTGCAGCAGACTCAGGAGGCGCTGGCTGCTACGAGCGCGCGAGCGGATGATTTGGAGAGGCAGTGGGAGCGTTCGAGACAGGTTATCCAGTCGCTCGAGGGTGAGGTGGCCGATATGCGGGCGGATCTCGAGGCGCGTACGCAAGAATCCCAGACGGCGCTCCGTCGGCTCGAGGATGTCGAAAACGCATGGGCTAAATCGCGCGAAGAAGCTGATGCTCACCGACGGGCGACGACTTCCGGGCTCGGCACACTCCTCGACTCTCATCGGGAGCTCCGAGCGGACGAAGACCGCGCGACACGGGGTCACGCCGAAAAAGTCCACGCGATGGAGATGGAACTTTCGTCACTGCGCAAGATGCTCAAGGAGGCCGGCAACCGGATCGGCGAATCCCAGTCGGACCTCGCGACGCATCAGAAAAAGGCGGGCACGGCCCAGAACGAAGCTGCGGCGCTCCGATCCCAGTTGAACGGCGTGCGGGCACAGTTGGCGACGAGCGTGGCCGAACATGGGCGGTTGAAGCAGGAATTGGCGATGAAGGAGGCTGCGGTGCGTGAGCGGGCGGGTGCGGCATCGTCGGCGGAAGTCCGGTTGGGGATGTTGCGCAAGTATTTGGTCGATAATGGGATTGTGATCGACGAGGAGGATATCAACTCCGAGGGCGAGTCGGGTCGAGGTGGGGTCGTTCGGATTCAGCAGCTGGAAAATGAACTTCGTGAGCGAGCGAGGTTGCACCAAGATACGGAGCGTGAGCTTCAAGAGGTTCATCGTCGTCGGGATGATGCCGAGGCGCAGGTCCAGCATCTGGCACAACAGCTCGAGCGGGCCAAGTCGGCTTCGAGTCCTAGTTCTTTGGATGCGGATGGTCGGGCCGCGTCGGCTGAGCGCAAACGCGAAGAGACCGAGACGCGGTTGAACAAGCGGATCCAAGAGCTCGACCACGATTACCAGATGGCCGTTAAGTACGTCAAGTAAGTCGAGCGGGTTTCCTATGAAAAATAGCGCTGACCTGCCGCTAGGGGTACCGAAAAGATGATGCGTCGGATGAAGGAGGATTATGCCAAGTCAAAGGCTCTCAACGAGAAGTTGCAGTCCGAGCTCGACGCCTCGCGTGGAATCACTAGTTCCGAAGCCGGCTCCCGTACCCGCGGCGCTACCGGTCGCAACACTCCCCAATCAGACGAAGGACACGATTCCCTCCGTGGCCAGCTAGTTGATACGCAACGTTCGCTCCAGCGATTGACCAACGAGCGCAACGAGCTTCGACGCCAATACGATGCCCTCCAGCGCGAATTGGTTCAAACCCAGGAAGACCTCGTCATTGCCCAAACAGACGCTTCGGAACGCGAAGCCCAGGTTGAGGAACTCGAGGGCCGAATTCGTGAACTGGAAGATGCGCGCAACGGATCGGACGAAACTGACGTCGAACGCCTGACCAACGAAAACGCGGCTCTACGACGCGAAAAGGATCTGCTCTCGCACAAAGTCCATTTGTTGCTCGACGACCAAGGCGGATACGCCGACAACGACCGACCGATATCTGGTATATCGCGCCGGGAGAGCCAGACGAGCACCGAAAATGGGATGACGCAGTTTGATTCGTTTGAGGATTGGCAGCAGCGCGTCAATTCGCGTACGTCGACCAATCATCGGGAGAGCGATTACGAACCGAGCACCTCGCGCGGGACTCGGTCCAATGTTTAAGTTTTCTGTTTAGTTTTGATTTTCCTCAGTCGTTCGTTTTGTTTCTTTCTCTCTCTTTCTTTCGTTTCTTTGGTCTGGTTATTTCAATTTTTCCGTCCGCTGTCGATAGTGTTTGGGTTTTCGTCTTTGTTTATTCATGTGTCTTTTGTTTACTTCGTCGTCTTGCTCTGTATACCCGCCGTACTATTCTACACGACTAAAACAAATCATCCATTCGGGTATTATTTTTGCGGGTGTTCTTGAGAGTGAACGGATGACTTGATTGCCTTTCGATAAACCTGATCATGAAGTCCGGCCGTTGTTTTGAGGCACCATTATGGAGTCTTTTAGAAAAATCTCGAGTTATCCAGTAATTCGGGTGGCGCTCTTCGCCTTCCTGAGAGCTCTCGAATGCCCTCAAATCCCTCCAAATGCACGTGAGTCTCAGAGCGCCAGATTGGAGGCGGATGAGGTAGTATCCGCCTTCAAAAACGGATAACTCGTAGTACCTGGATAGTTCCGCCACGCGCCACAACCAGTGCCACCCAGCCACCAGAGCTATCACGTGAGCATCCGACATCTTTTGCTGTGCACAACAATCCACTAGCGAACAGTAACATCCGTCTCAAGCTGCGAACTTTGAACCCATCAGGCGTAGGTTCTGCAGTTTGCAGGTGCTAAATACCGAGCTGAATTATACAATCATATCATGATTGTTTCCCAATAGCTATATTTCCTCATCCCTATTCTGGTAACTCTTCCACGCAGATGGAGTTGAGCTTGAGCACTGAATCCGCATTGGACGAATGGAAATCCATGCGCGTGCAGTTATCGAATTCGATCTATGCTTACATATCTGCTTGCGAAACCCTGCGTGCGGTCTGTGCTCGTGATCACCAGACTCGCGCCAGAGCGGTCGCTGAAAGGGCGTTTATCTTACTCGATACGGAGCTTGAATGTTTGGCCGCTGAGGAAAGCTCTCTACGTTCCACCTTATTCTCCTTGTCAAAACTCAGGAACAAATCGGAAACACTA
The DNA here is from genome assembly GCA_019616345.1 of Ceratobasidium sp. 395. Taxonomy (NCBI): domain Eukaryota; kingdom Fungi; phylum Basidiomycota; class Agaricomycetes; order Cantharellales; family Ceratobasidiaceae; genus Ceratobasidium; species Ceratobasidium sp. 395. The sequence goes on along the minus strand of WSTH01000222.1, from coordinate 8,077 downwards.
GCTCCAATCAACCTGCTCCCTTCCGAAATCTTGATCGAGATATTTAAACTGTCTATATCCAACTGTAGTCACTCCGATCGCGGCGACTTCCCCTACAATCTCGTTAACACTTGCACATCCTGGCGACAGATTGTGTTGGAAATACCATATTTCTGGACTCATATTGACGTCGGTCCAGGTGTTCCATGGGGGTTGAGCAAGCTCATGCTCGAGCGAGCGAAGACAAACCCGCTGCACTTGCACATAGACGAACACGAAATACCTCGTTGGGCGCACCCGAAACCTGACGAAGCATATCGCCCAGATCCTCTACTTAGGGATCTCGCATCCATCTTGCATCGCGTTCATACTCTTGAGCTCTCTTCGGACAACCTGGAAGGTGACTTTGTTGGACGCATGATAAATTTATGGTTAGGCCATGGTGATCAAGATCTGGTCAAACGTCTCTCGGTCTACCAACAGTCTGGTGACGAAGTCATTTTTGATGATTACCACGAGGTAATCGTGGTAAAGCAGACATCAGAGCATGGGAAAGATGTGCTACTATCGCTTCAGATCCTTCATTTACACGGCGTGCGGTTCAACTGGGATAGTAACGCCTACCGTGGACTAGTTGATCTCCGGCTTAGTTTCGACAGGATGAGTGCGATTGCTACTATATCCAGTCTGGAACTTGTCTGTATTCTTCTGGCAAGCCCAATGTTAGCAGTTTTGAAGCTGAGAGGGCTTGAGGTTACCTACACAGAGAACATACCCCATGCTATTCCAATTTCGCTCGACCACTTGCGAATACTAAATCTGGGCGACATGCGTTCGGATACTCTGAAACACCTGTTGCCCTTGATTGGTTTGCCTAAGACATCTTCAGCTGAGCTTCGTATCGGGCTTGAGATACGTGGCGAGCTTGAAAAGGAACTGAAAGCCTTCCTCGGTCAGTCGCCAATCACGACATTATATTTCCTCTGTCGATCAAACAACTTCAGAGCCTGGTCATCTACTTTAGCGCCTCTTGACTCCCTCCGCGCTCTAATCCTGGATATGGGTGCCTGTGATCTCAAGGATAACGCTCCACCACCGGCCAATCCAAACTCACAGGTGACAACAGGCTCCCGCCCCCTTAGACTTGTTCTACGGAGATGTTGTCTCTCGTATGCGGATATACACGATCTAGTTTCTAAGCTTGATATCCATGAACTCCGGATTGAAGACCCCGGGTTCGTGCGTAATCATGGTATTAATCAACCGGCCGGTGAATATTGGGAGAGCATTCGGGCGCCCCTGGTGCATGCTCATCCTACCCTTCAATACATCTTCGACGGGCGCATTCCACCCCATAACAAACATTCAGACATATCGCCCGGTTATTGGCCGTAACATATCTAGCATTTACTTCTTTTACTTTCCATGATAAAAATTGTCAGGGAACCACATCTGACCCCTACGTTTTAGTCGATAACTCACCGCTTGCCTGGTAATTCACCGACATATGTGGCCTTTTTAATCCATTGTGTAGCCATGCGTACTCTGGATGTGCTGATACTATTTTACTATTTATGAGCTTTTTAATTGAGGCTTATGTACTCTCGGAGCTGTTGCTTAAACCTCTTCTCAAAACACTATTCAAAGTAGATTTTGACATTAACAATGAAGTTGAGATTTGTTCTAGTGCGTGGCAGTCATGATGTACTCCTTTACCGTGATTGCGCCTTTGTGTATGTATCTGGATGCTGAGAAAGTTGTTTTCAAGCGTATATATGAACATTGAATGGTCCAGCCAGAGCGTTAAACCTGAGTTCCGTACCAATGAAGAGCGTATTCTAGCATTTTGATTACAGAAAAGTAAAGATTGAGCAACAGCGGGAATACATTCTAATGTTACAGAACTCAATGATACCACTGTTATATCAGAAGGTCAAATTCTGCGCAACAAGACCTAAGTTGTCTGCGTTTGATGTCGATACATAAAGCTCTGCCTTCACTTGACAATAAATTGAAAATTATAAAATAAAAACAATTCACACGTACTCGCACTGAATTCTGACAACACCAAAACTCTCACGTTCGACATTAAGGTCCCTCAGATTTTGCAAGCGCAAGTAATAAGTAACGCCTACAATCCTTACTTCGTATAGACTGATGCGGCTCAACATAGGTCGACGGGTATAGTGCATTTTTTACTAGGCTTGAAATGAAATCACAATTTGTTCGTATGTACAACAAGTTTGCAGCCAAAAATAGAGCGATAAGCAGGAGCGAGATCCTAAAGACCGGCTCAGAACTTGCAGCTGGTAGGATAGATTCCGTTAGACTTGTTTGACGCGTGATTCAATAACAACACTCACTAGGAGTTGGCGGTGTTGCTGGTGAGCTTCGTGGGCTCGTCGCCACTGCTGTTGCCTTGGTACGTGTCGCAAATGCTCTTGACGGACGTAAGCTGGAGCGAGCTCTTGGTGATGGTAGCAGTGTCGCCATAGTTGGAGTTGATGCCAGCCAAAACAGAGCCGCTCGAGCCAATGATGTTGGAGATGTTTACCGTGCGCTTGTATTGACTATATGCGTCACGTATTAGCAAATTTATCTCATTATCGCAGATTGAAACATACGTGGAGCAGTTTCCGCACGAGCGGTACAGCTTGCCGAATGTCTGCACACAGTACGAGTCGATCTTGACCGTTCCACCACCGTTGTGCTGCACGACCTTGTCGCTCGCAGCCTTTGCGCCTCCACCGACGATGTTGGAGGTACCGGACGACTGCTTAATGGTGATGGCGTCCTCGCATACATCTTCGAACCAGACGTTGTAGAGGTTGCAGGGACCGAGGCAGTGAACACCCTCTGCCTGGTTGGCACCGATGACAACGTTTCTGAAGTGCATGTAAGTACCGTGCAGGAATTCTAGAGTATAATATAAGATCTGAAGCTTACTGCAGAGTGCCTCCGGACTGGACCAAGAACACAGCGTCGTCGTCTCCGCCTTCTGCTTGGCCGTTGCAAGCGCCAGAGCCGCGGTCGAACCGGACATTTCCACCTGTACGAGGTTTGGTGTGAAACTCAAGCGCATACAGTCAGCGTTTTTGACATACCATCGAAGGTACCGGTGACGGAGATGGGCTTGCTCAAGCTGGATGTCTTGGGAGGCGAGGGGAAGGTGCAGCTGGCAGCACGCTTCACGAACGCGGGAGCGTCCGCATCGCGACGCACGAACTCGTCGACATGAGCGGCAGTAGGCGAGGGGGCAGCGACAGCGGACCCGAAGAGCGAGGCGGCGAGGGTGGCGAGGGCGACGTAGGGAACAGCGAGCATGGCGAAGATGTGGAAAGGTAAAGCGTAAAAACTGGTAAGATTCAGCGATGAGTTACTTCGAACTGAGTTGATCTGAACCGAGTCGAATACAAGCTTTTATACCTCGCTGCTGAGCTCTCGACCTACCCGGACCGCTCTCATGTTTTACTGCCGCTTCCCGAGCGGTCCGCTCAACAGGCTGCCGGCTTGGATGAAGGCCTAGAGAATTCGGTGACCCTGGGTGGTTGCGGCCCGTCTTGGAGCAGAGAACGTGAACTCGCGATGATGAGGTCACTTGATGAATCGCTAATATTTTTTCCTCAAGCGCATAGACTACTATTTCTCCGCTTGGGTAGTTTGTACCCTGCCTAACCTAGATATACATAGTTGTAAGCGAGTTCTGTATTGATTATATGATATAGAAAATATTCTGAACGTGGCAGAAGTAACTCGAGCATGCCTCGCCAAGAGAAATCTGCCGCATAGATCATGCCAAGGAGAAGCGGAGACGCTGGTTGAATTCGCGCCAAGACATATCCATAAATAGCCGCTCACGTGTGTATCTGGCGATTCAAAATGTCACTGATCAAGCTTCCATTTGGCTTCCATCGACGTAGCGTCTTGCATGCCACGTTACCACACGGACTGTTATAACGAGTTTTTGGGAGCATATGGAGCCTCCGATTGGCCGCTCAACATCATGAAATTTACGGTTAGCCAAACATGCAGAAATCCAAGAATATTATCTAGCAACAACACGAGTATCCAAGCACACCCGGTCTTTCCTTGAGACTTTGTCTAGTCGCATGCATACTCTTCATACAAGGGTCATCCGACTCCTACTATACCACCGACCAGTTCGAGAACTTACAACTCTACTATGGCCCCACAAGACTTTAAACTTACATTTAAACCCGCCAGGCCGAGATTGAACTCTTTATGTGAGCCATGACATCAAACCAGCACCAGGCTGCCATTGCTAACAGACGTATCAAGTATCTGATAATTTTTGCACATTTTGGGATCGCGTTGCTTCAGTCATTTCCTGTATTCCCAATGGGACTAAGAATGCGATCTGGCTGAATAGGATAATCGTACGACTATTGAACGCGCGGAAGACTCACTGCGTAGAATCTAGCAAGAGCTAGCGTTCTGTATGATAGGCTGGAGGTATGGCGATGGTTTTCCGATGGTGGCCCCGAATTTTGCGTACTCGCTTGGTTGTAGTCTCGATTTAGTTCTTTACTTAGGTCGGCCACACAAAGACACTGAAGAACGCATTGATTGTACTGTAACTACATCGACGCGACACCACGAGTTAAGTAGGAATAAAGTAATAACGCACGGGATAGCTTCGTGGACGGAGGTTGGAGCCGCTAGCATGCGCCGGTGCCATGTGACGGTAGATTGACGACCCTCAGCTCCAGCGAGTGCACCGATTTGTTGCGGTAAATGAAGCCGGCACATAGACTAAGTGTTCGGAGAACAGAGGTAATCATTCTTATCGTTCTGTCAGGCCATTTCTGACTAAGCGCAAGGCGGATAAATCAGCACTCACGTTGGCCAAAAATGACGAGCGGTTGACTCACTCACCGACGCTCTATATCGTGCACTTTCCATCAGGGGGAGTCCCACCGATGGCTTCGGCGGTTACTGGTGGGCGACCAGTCGAGCGATGGAAAGGCGCCATGATGGGAGCAAAAATCCCGCGGATTAGAGTTTTACCGGTCTCGGCAAACTTGGATGATCGCTTGCCGTTTCGCCCGCAGTTCCTGGATGACCTCGCATTTGCTCGGAAAGACAAAAAGACGAGACCGCTAAACACATCGACGTTTTAGAGCTGCAGTAAACACGACCCGCTCTTGCCTACTTACCATGAATAGCGCCCGGCGGGGCCCAGCGAAATGGCGACTGTGTGCGGTATCGTAGGAAATGAGGCGGTCGTAGCACATCTACTCGACCGCCTGAGCCCATGAAGATAGTCGATTAGCTGTAGTTCAGGTAGTCCTTCAACCTCTGCACCGATAAGTCGGATAATCAAGCCTTTCGTATGCCTTTGTCCTACTATCGCTGTAAAGAAAAGAGAAAATAACGTACCGGAACCTTTCGTGGCCTCCCAAATCCGATCTCAAAATCCAACTTTCCAACAATGTAGTTGCTAACGGAAAGAAGAACTGGGGAGTATGATAGAGCTCGGGCTAGAGGGAATTGGAGTCAGCGGTCTGAATCGAACTATGATGGTGGGTTAGCCATACCGAATGTCAGAGTACTGCCCGCTTGCAGCGCCCGCCAATGGGATAGACCAAGGACGACCAAAAGACGAACCACGATTACACCTATGTTTAAGGATACGCCACTCTATCGTGGTCGGTATATTTTCTTGTCGCTGCCGACCTCGTTTGGTCCCAACGCAGGGGACCCGCATACGCAGCGAAACGCGGTCGTTGAGGCCGTTTCGCCTACTGAACCCGATCAAACAGGACTCACGGTTTCGAGCTCAGCGGTGAGGGAGTAGGCGCCGAGGCCGAGAGAGGAACGGGCGTGGGTGCAGGGATCAGCGCTGGCTGAGCGGGATGCCGCTTGTGTGAACGGACGTCCTTCGACAAAATTCTTTCTGTTTTCCGAACAGGAGCACACTGTTGGCGGTGGCTGAGATCTCCTGCTTGCCACCGCACGTTAGCGGGGCAAGAGAGGAAGAGGGGAGGGCAAGAAGGCGCACGTAAGCATAAAGCCACGTGCAATATTCACACGCTTTATCATGTGGTGCCTACTGTACTGTTTTTGGTTCCGCTCCTGGTCTTTCATTTCGTTGGCGCTCAAAGTGACGTAAAGAGTTTACACCCCCTGGGATGTGTATCGTCCGGTTGGCGGTGTATCTCGCGTGGAGAGACGAGTCGGCTCGTATTTAAAGACAAGCTATAGGCGTCGTTGGAGGCTAAATCTAGATAATGCGCTTCGTCCGGACTAGCTACATTGTGTTCGGTATGGTGTCATTGTTTCAACCCTCACCTTCGTCACCCTAACCATCAGCTCTTGAATGGTATTAGAGGCTGCTTCATTGAGATCCGAGTCACCTATGTGATGATATCATCCCGGCAGGCGCTTTAGTCGACTTGAAGCTTTAAACGCCACCGCAGCTTTCACTATGATGGGGAAGCGCCTGCACGACCACGTGCTAGGCTGAATACACCTTGCTTGTCATTGCGAACAGCCTAGTACGCAACGTATAAGCTGAGACGTGAGCAAAATGAGTAAATAGCCGGCAGTAAATAATGACACTGGCTCTATCACGGGGATAAACTAAAATAGTAATTTTGTGCATCGGAACTCTACGACTTGTGACGGCTCGTTCGTACTAACGCATACAGCAGATACTTATTTATAAGTGATTATACTGCTCATGTACCAGGTTATACATTTCTAACACAATAGTAGGCTCAGGCTATTTGTCCTGAAATATTGGGTGAGATCTGAGGGTGCGAAGAGGTTGGTTTAGTCGCTCGGCTCCGCCTCGCTCCAGATCGTAGATTCCAACTTACAACCGCAGTGTAAGGTCGTAGCCGGGGTGGCCCTGTGGTCGCTTGGTACCGCCGCGCTCCGGGATTATGAGTTATACCGATCTAGTACCCGAAAATGCTACACGATAGCACGAAGCGGCCAATGAGTACGGGATGTTGCGACAGCCCGAGGAGGTAATATATGCTTACTAGGGTATACAGCCAGTGCCCTATAGGGTCAGACTCTTAATGTTTCAAAATGGGGCGCGCTTCAGTTTAATGACCTGAACACTTGGATCAGTGGTACTTCGGAAAGGCTGCAGGTGCCAAAATCTCAGCCGACCCCACGTGACCCACGTGACCCAGGGTCAGGAGGACCCCCCATGGACCCTGACAACCCCGACTGGGGAATGACCTTGACAAGCAAGGTGACCTATCACCCACGTCTTTCGCCTGAAAAAACCACGACGCACTAGCAAAGATATATATACGGGAGATATCACGGATCTGATGCTAGAACCCTAGTATGGCTAAAACCTTATGCCGAGTTGTAGCCGGGCGAAATGGGCGTTTGGCTGGTCCTCGTCACGTCTTTTGTCAATGGGCTATCATCAAGAGGCTCGAAAACCTCCGCACTAGCTTTCCAGATCTTACAGATGTCAACATAAGCTACGATGCAGGGATCGATATTCTTGACTCTAACTCTGCACACTCAGGCAGTGCGCATACACCTTCATCAATCGGCCACACAATAGCGGACTCACTTCTGAGCAGTCCCTTATAGTGACCGGCGCGGGTTGGCACGAGGTACCTCTGTGAAGCTTGTAGATAGACTCCGCCGGCAAACTCACCCATGGCCAGGCTGTGCCTTGCCCCCCTCAGTTGTCAAAATCGAGTTAGTACGGCCCATTGAGATCATGTTGAAGCGAATCAGATGGTTACGATAGAATATATAAAACTTAACGTAGCATCGAAGCAATTGAGCTCGATATAAGAGTTAAATGAGTAACGAGTATAAGCCGATAATTCATTGTGTCGCGTTCAGCGCGACCGATATATACGAGGAACAAAAGCATCATACAAAAGGTGCTGGGAGTGAGACCACACGCATGTGATAAACCGTGGGACAGAAAGACAGATGAGCAGAAGTTACAGTGAGAAGACCTGGGGCAATAAAGAAAACATGTCCGAGAGCTCTTCAGTTGAGTTCAACCGATCGACTATTTACAGCAGGTTTCAGGATTCCTGCAACTGTGATTTTTTTTTTTTGCTTCCGTCCGCCGGGTGAGATGTACTCC